>JBBPBX010066732.1:0-10000 GCA_038048925.1 Garcialebias charrua
ATAAGGACAGCCTGAGATGAGCTGCTGATAAGACGAGCTCCGGAACACTCAGTCATCAGAAACCCTGAGAAATCACACCTGCTCAACCTCCTAATCTCTTTGAGCCTCGAGAACGACGCTCGGCGTCGACTCACGTCGCAGCCGAACCGGTCGGGCTGCAGTCTTTTAGGTCTTGAGCTGCTTCGTCACAAAAGGCATCATTCATTCCAGCTGAACGCTGCGGGCCGGTGTTTATCTGGTTTCACCTGGGTGTTGCTGCAGGAGTCTTCTGTTTGTGTGGGAAGCTCAACAAAGGGCCCGGTTCTGTTGGTTTTCAGAACTCTGATGTCAGCAGCTAATCTTGTTCATGATGTCAACAACAAGCCGAAGCTCTAAATAAGCAGCTATCTCCAGCTGTGGAGCTCCCGCATGTCACTCGTTACAATTCACCACTCTAAGGAGCCAAGTTACAGACGTTTCTTTATCTTTTCTAAGATTTGTCTAAAAATTGTAAATTCATAACCAAGTGTTGACGTATTTGTTTGATCTTGTTACAAACTGAAAGTGTATTAAATGCAAAAAATTACAAATAATAAAATAGTCATTCATAAACAGTATGTAGAAGTAACGCTAACAGAAAGCTAACATGGCATAGCATAAAAAAGAGGAAGTTAGCCCATTTCGACCAAACCCATATTAACCATAAAATTATACAACATTAAGTATGCAACGATCAATATTACCCATCCAATGATCAATATCCAACCAACGATCATTATTCATTTGACAATATTATCCATCTGATGATCTTATTCATCTACCGATCAATATTATCTATCCAGCAAAATTATCTATCCATCAATCAATATTATCCATCCGATGATCAATATTATTTATCTAACAATCAATATCCATCCAATTATCAATATTATTCATCTTGATCAATATTATCTATCCATCAAAATTACAAAATTATCCATCCATCAATCAATATTATCCATCTGATGATCAATATTATTCATCCAATGATCAATATTATCTATCCATCAAAAGTATTTATCCAGCAATCAAAATTATCCATCCATCAATCAATATTATCCATTCGATGATCAATATTATTCATCTAACTTTGGCCAACGGTGTTGTTTTAAAGTGCTTTATAAATAAAGTTGTATTGTATTGTATTGTATTGTAACAATCAATATCCATCCATCCACTGATCAATATTATTCATCTAACTATCAAAATGATCCATCCATCAATCAATATTATCCATCCGATGATCAATATTATTTATCTAACAATCAATATCCATCCAATTATCAATATTATTAATCTAATGATCAATATTATCTATCCATCAAAATTATCTATCCAGCAATCAAAATTATCCATCCATCAATCAATATTATCCATCTGATGATCAATATTATTCATCCAATGATCAATATTATCTATCCATCAAAAGTATTTATCCAGCAATCAAAATTATCCATCCATCAATCAATATTATCCATTCGATGATCAATATTATTCATCTAACTTTGGCCAACGGTGTTGTTTTAAAGTGCTTTATAAATAAAGTTGTATTGTATTGTATTGTAACAATCAATAATATCCATCCATCCACTGATCAATATTATTCATTTGACAATCAATGTTATCCATTCAATTATCAATATCATTCATCTAATGATCAATATTTTCCATCCAACAATCAAATTTATCCATCCAACAATCAAAATTATCCAGCCAACAATCAATATTACTCATTTGACAATCAATATTATCCATTTGATTATCAATATTACTCATCCAATGATCAATATTATTCATCTAACTATCAAAATGATCCATCCATCAATCAATATTATCCATCCGATGATCAATATTATTTATCTAACAATCAATATCCATCCAATTATCAATATTATTAATCTACGATCAATATTATCTATCCATCAAAATTATCCATCCATCAATCAATATTATCCATCTGATGATCAATATTATTCATCTAACGATCAATATTATCTATCCATCAAAAGTATTTATCCAGCAATCAAAATTATCCATCCATCAATCAATATTATCCATTCGATGATCAATAGTATTCATCTAACTTTGGCCAACGGTGTTGTTTTAAAGTGCTTTATAAATAAAGTTGTATTGTATTGTATTGTATTGTATTGTAACAATCAATATCCATCCACTGATCAATATTATTCATTTGACAATCAATGTTATCCATCCAATTATCAATATTATTCATCTAATGATCAATATTTTCCATCCAACAATCAAATTTATCCATCCAACAATCAAATGTATCCATCCAACAATCAAAATTATCCAGCCAATGATCAATATTACTCATTTGACAATTAATATTATCCATTCGATGATCAATATTACTCATCCAATGATCAATATTATTCATCTAACTATCAAAATGATCCATCCATAAATCAATATTATACATCCGATGATCAATATTATTTATCTAACAATCAATATCCATCCAATTATCAATAATATTATTCATCTAACGATCAATATTATCTATCCATCAAAATTATCTATCCAGCAATCAAAATTATCCATCCATCAATCAATATTATCCATCTGATGATCAATATTATTCATCTAACAATCAATATTATCTATCCATCAAAATTATCTATCCAGCAAGCAAAATTATCCATCCATCAATCAATATTTTCCATCCGATGATCAATATTATTCATCTAACTTTGGCCAACGGTGTTGTTTTAAAGTGCTTTATAAATAAAGTTGTATTGTATTGTAACAATCAATATCCATCCAATGATCAATATTAATCATTTGACAATCAATGTTATCCATCCAATTATCAATATTATTCATCTAATGATCAATATTTTCCATCCAACAATCAAATTTATCCATCCAACAATCAAATGTATCCATCCAACAATCAAAATTGTTAAAGTGTCTGGGGTCATCAAATGTGTTTTGTTCGCAGACGACACAACTTTTTTTTGTTCTGGAAATACTCTTGCACAATTAATGGATTTATTAATAATGGAGTTTGTAAAAATCCAAAACTGGTTTAGACTCAACAAATTATCATTAAATTTGGATAAAACATACTACATGATATTTAGCAATAAAAATAAATAAATTGACATTCTATTTTTTTATCGATGACTCAGAAATACGCAGAGTCAATGAGGTAAAATTCTTGGGTGTTATTATTGATGATAATCTATCATGGAAACAACATATGCATTTAGTCAAAACAAAAATATCTAAATCAATTGCACTATTTTACGGAGTTCGATATCTACTAAATGATAAAGCTTTGTATCTGTTATATAATTCATTGATTGTGCCACATTTGATTTATTGTGTAAGTGTATGGGGAAAAGCATGAAATAGCATCACAATGCCTATTTTTATTTTGCAAAAAAAGATTGTGAAAATTATAACAAGAAAACATTATTGTCACCCTTCTGCTATATTATTTTCTCAAACAAAGCTACTGAAATTCTATGATTTGGTCGATTATAACATTTTGTTACTTATGTATAGAGCTCATAATAATACTACCGTCAAATATTCAAAGTTTTTTTGTGAAAAGAACAAGCTGCTACAATCTTAAGGGTAAAGATGTGTTTGTTAAACCACAGTTCAGAACAAGTTCAAAGGGAAGAACTACCGTAATACAAGGTGTAAGTTTGTGGAATAATTTAAAGTCAGTATTTAAGGAAGCTAAATCAATTCCTGTCTTTAAGAAAATTATCAAAGTTGAATTGTTAAACAAATATAATTGAATGTAATTGAGTAATCCATATAATTGAAGGTTAACTGAGTTATTCACTTATTTTGTTATTAGAGAGCAATTAGTTTGTATTAGATAGAGAAGGAGCAGATTTAATAAGATATTTTCTTCATCTGCTACCTTTCATTTTACACCTTATATTTTTTTCTTTTCATTTGCTTGTCATTTGTTGTATCTCATTTTGTAAAATGAATAAACTTAAAAAAATAAAAAATTATCCAGCCAATGATCAATATTACTCATTTGACAATCAATATTATCTATTCGACGATCAATATTACTCATCTAATGATCAATATTACTCATCCAACAATCAAAATGATCCATCCATCAATCGGTATTATCCATCCAACGATAAATATTATCCATCCAATGATCAATATTATTCATCCAATGATCAATATTATCCATCCATCCAATGATCAATATTACTCATCCAATGATCAATATTACTCATACATTTACTCATACATTTAAGAAAATGATCAAAACAAATGTGTTAAAAAAATATATGAAATAGCATAATGTGTATTGTATTAGTTAGAAAATTAGAAAGAGTTAGTCATTTTGTACTGTTGGTTGAAGATTATTATTGTTTAATCTGATTGTTGGAAAAAGTTGGTTGAAGATTATTATTGTTTACATGGTTGATTATTGTTGTTTAATCTGATTGTTGGAAGTAAGGGGCAGATATAATAAGATTTATTCTTCTTTCTGCTACCTTTCATTTATTTATATTTTTTGTACACTATCATTTACTGAGATTGTCTTGTATTGTTTCTTTTGTAAAAAAAATGAACAAATTTAATAAACATAAACATTACTCATCCAACGATCAATATTATCCATCCAACGATCAATAATATTATCCATCCGACAGAATAGAGCAGCATTTCATCTAAATAAAAAAGTTAAAAGAAGTTTGGAGGTTTCGTACAACTTTGATACAGATTATTTAGCTCGGTGGACGAAGTCGTCTGTTAACAACAGTCTGTTTTTTAAATCTTTTTATCTGTAAAGGAAGACAGTACGCTGCACTTTCTGAGCCGGGAGGAGAAGGAGTGTCTCCAGTTCTTTGAGGACACCATCGAATCGTTGGAGGAGAGTCTGGAGGTGGAGAACCCGAGGCCTGGGCATGGGACGCTCCCTGAAAGCAGCACGCGCTCTGTCAATCACGTCGATGGACTCCCGGTTCTGAGCTCAAGCCGCCGGGTCAATGTGTCGTCTCACCAGGACATCATTGACCTGGTCCACCAAGAACCAGACGTACATAATCAAGAACCAATCTTCAACCCCACCAACCCAGGTGAAGTACAGCTTTGGCTTTTATATGTAGCTCAAATTGATCTAGTTTTATCTCATAAAATATTTTTTGTACGTATCCTCTAACAAACAACTCTTATCTTCCAGATTTTCAGCATATGATACAAGCTCCTGAAAGCCACTTTGAGGTAAAGCCTATGCGTGAGAGTTTACCTTCAGACTATGACCCTCCCCTACCAAGTGGAAGCTATGGATCACCTGATGGTCATTCCTCCTACCACCCTCCTGGTTCTGTCCCCACACCTGTCTTGATTGCCCAGAAGATAGCAGAGAACAAGGGAGAAGGAACAACAAACTTGCGTCCTTCCACATTGCTTCGTCGTCTTAGTTCGGATACAGAAAAGTCGGGCAACAGGCCAAATGTTCATGTGAAACTTGCTCCTCATCCCTCTGCTAAGCACATCCGCTATCCTTCAAACATCAATGTGCTCCACAAGGAGCAACAAAGGCCAGTGGCGAATGTAAGCATTCCTGAGAGACAGGAACAGATGCTGTCAAACCTATCGGGTCCCTCTTACCCTCAAGTGCCGGACAACTCTCAGCAAGTTACGGAGGAGACGGATCGAAACACTCCGGCTCGTCGTATTTCTTTTAGGGACCCTGAACCAGACAAATCCAGGATGGAGGCCTTGTCTAAGCTGGGCTTGGATAGGAAGAGGGCCACCTCGTTCCACAGGACCTCTGACAGCACTTCACAGGACCTCCCCAAAGCAGATACCAAAGCCAAAACTGCAGAGCCCAGTGCTGCCCCTGCAACACAAAGGGTCTTCAGCGCGCCAGAACCAAATGCTTTAATACCACCTCCAAGCTACTTTCACAGTGACAAAAAACCGGAGATCTTGCCGGCATATCCCACTAAGAGCCAAGCTGAAAGAAGCTTCCAGGAGAAGCCATCATCTCCAACAACTGCCAATCTTTCCCCTCCTCCTTCTGAAGTTACCAAGTTGGAGTTTAACAACTACGGAGGAAAATCCATTGTTGTCCATCCTGCAGTTTCTTCACAGAACGAGCCCATCACCCAGCCAACCAGCCCTGAACCTAAAAACCTCCCACCTACACTGTCTTACCCCGCAGAGCTTAACCCCTATGGAGGAAAGACTAAAGTCATGGCCCCTGCACATGCACACACAACGAGGACCAATCTTCCCGACATCCTCAGCTCCCATATCGACAAGACCCAGGCAGCACCTGCTAAAATAGAGCCACAACTTGCTGAGCTCAACAGCTATGGAGGAAAGAGCCGGAGTATCAACCCCATCCAACAGGTTAAATCGCTATCAAGCAGCTCTGTTAAAGGTGCTAAACCTCCACCGCCGGCCACGGCCCCTAGACCTCATCGAAACACCTATCACGGGGTTAATACTCCGAAATCCTCCGCTCGGGCCTTGTCCCCTGATCACAAGAGGAAGCCCAGCTCCATGTTCCGTCCACAGGGTATAACAGTGCAGTTTTGTGGACTGGGGCCCATGAATGACTCGCGCAGGGAGGCGCTCAGGAAACTGGGACTGTTCAAAGACTGATGACAGCACCCATTCCTAACACGATGTGCAGCCAAACCAGAACTTCTACTTGGTAATGGCCATGGTATGTGAGAAGTTTCCACATTCTCCTGAGTGTGAGGTGTGGTTGAAGACAGAACAGCATTTACAGAGGAATGAAACTCACAACCTGATACACCTGCATAGCAAGTTTTTATTGTCTTGCCTGACTGCGAGAGAGAACCTGACTGCACAGCTGTTGCATACTCAACATTGTTTCCATTATCCAAATCTCCACAGCTGCCGTGTCAAGACATTGTGTACCTCACCTGTGTGTAAGCTGTCCCAAAAGGTTTTTAAGGATTTGAGTTGCGTTTTGTCCCTATTACCTCTTTTTAAAGGTCGACTGTGATGAGTTTTAACATTAGCAAAGGAAAAGACTGTACATTTTTCCTCAGTCTAATGGGTTCCTTTGGTTCTTTTGGGCTTCTAAACCAGCTACATCTACAATTTCATAGTTCATGAAGATGGAGACCTTTAAAAAGTTGTGTTTTTAACAAACCCCACTAATAAAGACTGGATCTTGCTAGGCTGCAAGTGTTGGTGACACAGAAATGCAAGAAAATATGCTCATTTTAGCCTGGAGTCGCACCAGGTACACGTCTTTTCTAAATTTTGGTTTCACCAGGAGCCACACCCTCCCCAAGTTGACTCAAACTTTCTGAGTCATGGAAACTAAATTGGGACTGATTTGAGACTAGTTTCAGACACTTGTAACCATTTTGTGAGAATTTTAATAGAAAATCTGTTGCAGATTTTTAATATGCGTTTAAAATTCCAGCAATATGGGAGCAAGGCACTACAACTCACTTTGAAACTGAGAGCATTGGCAGACGTTTTGAGGCATTTTGGAGACTCTCTCAAGAACGTTGGTCTCGGTTTGCGGCAAACTTGCAGCCTAGTGAGATCCTGGATACAGGAAGAGGAAATGGAGCGTTTACCAAAACTAAAGATTTGATTGATACGTTTTACGTTTTGGAGAGTATTACTGGGTGGGCTGCACGATGGAACCACATTTTTAAAAATTTTAAATAGATTTTTCCTTTTATTTCTTTTTTACGACAGAACATAAATTAGCCATCTGTTAGCATCTCTCCACAGCCGCTCTTGGAGTTTGGGCTGTAACAACATAAAAGTTGAGACAATTATGAACTTTACATTTTTTTTAAACCAACAACAAATCACAAGGTAGAGTTTGTTATAGTAATGTTTTAGCTGTCTCTGAGCAGGACACCCTATCCCCATTCACTGCTTCCAATAGCTGCCCACTGCTCCACCTGGTGGTGGATGAGTTAAATGCAGAGAGACAATTTCACCATTGTATGGGAACATCCAATGATAACATATAACACATTATTATTATTACTGCTGTGCTTAAAATACTATTATAAATGTTAACAGCTAATTATAGACAACACAACATGTTTTTCACATGTGGAACGATCAGGTGAACATGTTTAAAATGTTACAAAACTGCAAAGGAAACAGGTAAAATATGTATTTCACGTTAATTTAAAATATTTTCACTTGTCAAAGCCTGCAATTATAAAAAAAATCACATAAAAAAACACGCAATTGACGTGATTGTCTCAGTTAACATTAAAGAAAACGTGATTTTGGCCTAAAAGGATCACAGGAAACATAAAAAACGTGAGCACTACATGTTAATTTAACGTTTTTACAGATAAAAATGTGATTTTTTTTTCCTCCCCCCAACAAACATCCAGTTTTAAGAAAACACAAAACATTTATTCACCCTATAAATCACATTTATTCTAAAATAACTAATAATTTGATGCGTCGGCCGTTTCGATTCCTAACACTTAAAAAGTAATTGTCATTTATTTGTTGCTTTAAATCTTCGAGCCAACATGTAATGATGTAAACCTCGATCTGGCTGAACAGGAAGTAAACTACAGGCCGTGAACTCTCACCTCAGATTTATTTTTGTTGTTTATTGTTTACCTTCTGGGCATTTACTCGAATAGTTTTTTTACATTGATGCTTTGGGAAGTTGGAAGCGCAACTCTGTAGCTCGGTTTGAAACGGGTTTCTGAAATATGCTGTTCTGGACCAGCAGCGATGCAGACGGAGGATTTTTTTACTCCACGGAGCAAACCACAGACTGGTGGGACTGTGGGCAGAACTTTGACTTTTTTTTAACCAAGTGGAGGGACGAGTTTCAAACTTGATGCTTTATTTTGTTAAGGGATGGACATTGTCAGTAAAACCACACGGTCTGGAAACACCCCGACTTCTATATTTTCATTTCTGTGAATAACTTTGCCGTCTCCAAGTGTGCTATTTAACTGTTGTGTACCCGTGCACGTGTGTGTGTGTGTGTGTTTTATAAAGACTCCGGCTCTCTGTAGCTCATCTACAGTAACTTTTGAAGTATATTTAGTGATTTGTTTTGTTTACTGACTCCGCCTCTCTGTAGTCCAGCTACAGTTATTTTGAAGTATCTGACGGTACATGCATACAGTACACAACTACTTCCTGTTTGCAGAGGAAACGTTTCTGCAGAGTGTAANTAACGAGATGTTACTGGTACCACAGGTGTTAACGAGATGTTACTGGTACCACAGGTGTTAACGAGATGTTACTGGTACCACAGTGTTAACGAGATGTTACTGGTACCACAGGTGTTAACGAGATGTTACTGGTACCACAGGTGTTAACGAGATGTTACTGGTACCACAGTGTTAACGAGATGTTACTGGTACCACAGTGTTAACGAGATGTTACTGGTACCACAGTGTTAACGAGATGTTACTGGTACCACAGTGTTAACGAGATGTTACTGGTACCACAGTGTTAACGAGATGTTACTGGTACCACAGTGTTAACGAGATGTTACTGGTACCACAGTGTTAACGAGATGTTACTGGTACCACAGTGTTAACGAGATGTTACTGGTACCACAGTGTTAACGAGATGTTACTGGTACCACAGGTGTTAACGAGATGTTACTGGTACCACAGTGTTAACGAGATGTTACTGGTACCACAGTGTTAACGAGATGTTACTGGTACCACAGGTGTTAACGAGATGTTACTGGTACCACAGTGTTAACGAGATGTTACTGGTACCACAGTGTTAACGAGATGTTACTGGTACCACAGTGTTAACGAGATGTTACTGGTACCACAGTGTTAACGAGATGTTACTGGTACCACAGTGTTAACGAGATGTTACTGGTACCACAGGTGTTAACGAGATGTTACTGGTACCACAGTGTTAACGAGATGTTACTGGTACCACAGTGTTAACGAGATGTTACTGGTACCACAGTGTTAACGAGATGTTACTGGTACCACAGTGTTAACGAGATGTT
>JBBPBX010066732.1:15000-19592 GCA_038048925.1 Garcialebias charrua
GTGTCCCTGTGATGGACTGAGACATGTCCAGGTGTCCCTGTGATGGACTGAGACATGTCCAGGTGTCCCTGTGATGGACTGAGACATGTCCAGGTGTCCCTGTGATGGACTGAGACATGTCCAGGTGTCCCTGTGATGGACTGAGACATGTCCAGGTGTCCCTGTGATGGACTGAGACTGTCCAGGTGTCCCTGTGATGGACTGAGACTGGTCCAGGTGTCCCTGTGATGGACTGAGACTGGTCCAGGTGTCCCTGTGATGGACTGAGACTGGTCCAGGTGTCCCTGTGATGGACTGAGACTGGTCCAGGTGTCCCTGTGATGGACTGAGACTGGTCCAGGTGTCCCTGTGATGGACTGAGACTGGTCCAGGTGTCCCTGTGATGGACTGAGACTGGTCCAGGTGTCCCTGTGATGGACTGAGACTGGTCCAGGTGTCCCTGTGATGGACTGAGACTGGTCCAGGTGTCCCTGTGATGGACTGAGACTGGTCCAGGTGTCCCTGTGATGGACTGAGACTGGTCCAGGTGTCCCTGTGATGGACTGAGACTGGTCCAGGTGTCTCTGTGATGGACTGAGACTGGTCCAGATGTCCCTGTGATGGACTGAGACTGGTCCAGGTGTCTCTGTGATGGACTGAGACTGGTCCAGATGTCCCTGTGATGGACTGAGACTGGTCCAGGTGTCTCTGTGATGGACTGAGACTGGTCCAGGTGTCTCTGTGATGGACTGAGACTGGTCCAGGTGTCTCTGTGATGGACTGAGACTGGTCCAGATGTCTCTGTGATGGACTGAGACTGGTCCAGGTGTCTCTGTGATGGACTGAGACATGTCCAGGTGTCTCTGTGATGGACTGAGACAGGTCCAGGTGTCTCTGTGATGGACTGAGACAGGTCCAGGTGTCTCTGTGATGGACTGAGACATGTCCAGATGTCTCTGTGATGGACTGAGACTGGTCCAGATGTCTCTGTGATGGACTGAGACAGGTCCAGGTGTCTCTGTGATGGACTGAGACATGTCCAAGTGTCTCTGTGATGGACTGAGACAGGTCCAGGTGTCTCTGATGGACTGAGACATGTCCAAGTGTCTCTGTGATGGACTGAGACTGGTCCAGATGTCTCTGATGGACTGAGACTGGTCCAGGTGTCCCCAGCCTCTCTCAGTGTGACTGCTGGACATGTGCACCAGTGACCCCCAGGACCAGAAAAGTAAGAAAAAGAGAAAAGATGAAGGTAGAGATGTTTGTGGACTGAGCGCTCTGTTCCAGAAAGAGAGACATTACACTCGGAGTGGGTCACCATGGAAACAAACCAGTTTGTGCTGGTTGATGTTCAGAGTGTAGGACTCGGGCTCAAGGCTTCGTTCTGAAGTTTTGTGTCAGAGGAAACTAAACATTCAGCTCTAGCCCTCTTGAAACACCTGCGCGTGCTCGCGGGAAGGTAATTTACATAATTTCCACCCCTCAAAACACCATATAAGGCCACGCTTCCTGCCTTCAGACAGCAGGAAGTGTCCATTCATTCAAACTCAAGAAGTAAAAGGAGGAACTTCACGCGTTCGGAGATCTGCTCTCAGTGGCGCTGTGGCTACCCCCCACCCCCCCGCAAGTGTCGGATGGTCAAATATCTTTAATTTTAGTGTACTGTGTTACAGTTTCACTTATTCAGAAGAGCTGTGGCGCACCGCTACCCCACCCCCCCGCAAGTGTCGGATGTGTTTTTCAACAGAAGCATTTTAAATTGTCTCGAAACTACAGTTAACATCATATTAATATTGTAGTGCATATGTTTTGTGTCCCGTGGGTCGTACAGTATCAGAAATCAAGAATAAATGGTTTGATCTGAAATTGGCTTCAAACAAACATCTCACCGCAGCACGGACAGGAGGTGGTCAGGAGATGGTGGACAATAAATGCCACGCTGCAAGATGCCAACATGTTTTGCAGCACAAATGATGCGCGCACCTCCTGGTCAGCGCACCTCCTGGTCAGCGCACCTCCTGGTCAGCGCGCGCCTCCTGGTCAGGGCGCCTCCTGGTCAGCGCGCACCTCCTGGTCAGCGCGCACCTCCTGGTCAGCGCGCACCTCCTGGTCAGGGCGCACTCCTGGTCAGGGCGCCTCCTGGTCAGGGCGCCTCCTGGTCAGGGCGCCTCCTGGTCAGCGCACCTCCTGGTCAGCGCGCGCCTCCTGGTCAGGGCGCCTCCTGGTCAGGGCGCCTCCTGGTCAGCGCGCGCCTCCTGGTCAGCGCGCGCCTCCTGGTCAGGGCGCCTCCTGGTCAGGGCGCCTCCTGGTCAGGGCGCCTCCTGGTCAGGGCGCAACCACATTCTGCAGGTTATATTTCGGATCAGATATAATAATCTATTGCTCTGATGGTGTTTGGCACAGCAGTCCAGCATGAAGATCAGTCTTAATTCGTACTTGTTCTGCGGCGGTGTATGGGAATTTTATGTACCTGGGTGTTAATATGAGGAGCGGCTTTGATGACCAAGGGGAGCGCACGACTCACTGAAGCCTGCGCGACACACCAGACAAATTAAACCTAAAATTATAATTCTAATTCAAACAGAATAACCTATTGTCAAGAATAATTATGGTGCGTGAATATTTTAAACCCAAAATATTTTCTAAATAACGAAATATGAAGTTATTAGTGGAGAAATCCCGTCTGGATGACAGCAGACTGACGCTCCTAAATTATACGACAGGTCCGGACCACTCGTAGATTTTGTTCGTATCTGAAGAAAATCGTAGGATACGAAAACATTGTTGGATGCCACAAATGATCCTAAATCACTCGTACGAACAGTTTAAGAACAAATCTGTGCGTACGAACGGTTCGTGCATGAGGCCCAATGTTTCAGCCTCATGGACACAAACTGGAAGTTGGTTCCACAAGAGAGGAGCCTGACAACTGAAAGATCTTCCTCCATTCTGCTGCTGGAAACTCTAGGAACCACAAGTAAACCTGCAGTCTGAGAATGAAGTGCTCTGTTAGCAAAATATGGAACAATAAGATCTGTAATATAAGATGGAGCTAGGTTGTTGAGGGCTTTGTAGGTTAGAAGTAATATTTTGGATTCAATTCTGGATTTGACAGGGAGCCAGTGGAGAGAAGCTAAAACTGGAGAGACATGATCTCTCCTAACGTAAGTTACGTATGTAAGTCTATGAATCCCCAATGACCGCCAAAGGGCCATCCTGAATATTCCCTGTGCGCATGAGCTGTTTGAATAGTAATACCAAAGGAGTCAAAGCTGTGACACATCGGATGATTAACCTGGGGCAACTTAGCCTGGTGTCATCCGAGGATCTGCTCCTACAGACGCTTCTCGTGGAATGCAAAGATTCTGAGTGACAGAGAATCTCTGGCAGTTATCTGGGATTCACAGAACCGTCGTTACATACCATACCATTTTATTTATAGAGCACCTAAAACAGCAACAAGGCCAACCAAAGTGCTGTACAAACAAACAAAAAACAGGCAACACATAGGCAACATACAAAATTAAGTAAAAAAACTGACTATAGACATAAAAATGTTGCAGATAATAAATATAGACCAACCTGTGTGAAGCAAACAGGTTCAAACACAGATCATCAGGTGTTGAAAGCAACAGAATAGTAATGAGTCTTTAAACGGGATTTGAAAACCGAGAGGGAGGGGCCAGTCTGACAAGCAGAGGTAACTCATTCCAGAGTCTTGGTCCTGCTACAGAGAAGGCCCTGTCACCTCTGCGCTTAAGACGAGTTCCTGAAACTGTGAGAAGTAACTGGTCCACTAACCCCAGAGAACGTGGTGGGACATATTTTATAATAATAATAATAAACTTTATTTGTATAGCACTTTCCTACAATGCCTTGCATTGACCAAGGTGCTTAACAGGATAAAACAATGTATAAACTGGAACAATAAATCAGTGAAAATAGAATAAAAAAAACAACAGCAATAAAAGAAGGCAATGGAAATAAAAATGCTACATACTAAAATACCAAAAGTAATAAAAGTTACACACTGAAAGCTTTTTTGAACAAGTGGGTCTTCAGTCTGGTTTTGAACAGTCAGATCAGAGGTGGCAATTTTGTATTTTGTACAGCACTTTGTGATTGTATCTATGATAAGTGCTATATAAATAAAGTTTACTTACTTACTTCATTAGAGACAATTAAGTAGATCCAAAGTGTATATATTAATTAGGGGAAATATCTCTAAATAGTCTGGTTGGGGTGGGATCTAGCAGACATGGGGATGGTTTGGATTAAGCCATTATCTTGACAGTTGAGAAAGCTCAACAGGACAAAAGCAATCCAAACAAAAATCAGGTTCTAGTGATATTTTTTAAAGTTGTCTCATCTGACATGTAACCAGAGGCAATAGTAGGAAGGATGGTTTGAATTGTATATCCATCCATCCATCTTTTACACGCTTCTTCCATTTTTGGGTCACGGGGGTCGCTGGTGCCCATGTCCAGCAATCACTGTGCGAGGGGCGGGGGACACCCTGGACGGGTCTCCAGTCCATCACAGGGACACACATAGAGACAAACAACCATTCACTCTCTCACTCACACCTAGGGACAATCTAGAGTTACCAATCA
>JBBPBX010066733.1:0-19591 GCA_038048925.1 Garcialebias charrua
CGTGGCCTGGTGGATTCGCTCAAGCCAGTTGATGGAAACACTTCTGATTCGCATTAATTTTTATTTACATTTTTGCGAATTTTCAAAAATCCGCTCAAAATTCGAATTGAAAATAGATGGAAACACGGTTAGTGTAAAGGCCCCAATATACCGGTTTCTTTTGCCTCACGCCGCTCGGCGCCGTGGGAGCGCCGCGGCAAAAGCCTTTGATCACGGGCGTGAACGCGCCACGGTCAAATTTTACTACGCCTACGCGCGCGCGTTGATAAACTGCCTCGCGTGTCAGCAAATGACCAATCAGCGACCTCAATTTGTCCTGCTCCGCCCGGCTGCAGCTGCTGGAGCCTGCACTGAGAGAGCTGCGCTTGCACAGAACTATAAAATGAACTGCCTGCGCGCTGCACATGCCAGTCCAGCGGCGCTGGGCACAAAGAACAGTATACTGGGGCCTTTAGCCCATCAGTGTGAGCTCAGTGACTGCAGCATCAGACACTGGACATGTGGAAATGTTTCCATGCGGTTTTAAAACATAAAGCTCTCTTGTAAAAGTGTACCCCTGTGAAAAGAAAACTAATAACCTGTTGAAGTTAATAAGTTTGATATTTATATACTGGTTGAAAATAGTCCTTTGAGAAATTCTTAGTAAATTTAACAAAAAGGAAAAAGTTCATAGAATTAAAATTCAAACAGAAGTTATAATTATTTAATCCTGAAAGAACTCTGGCTAACTACTGTAGCACTTTTATAACATGGAGTTAAACTCAAAGCAGTCACCTCAGATAAATAATGTTAACTTATTATTTTTATATGAAAAATTCTGTTATTATTTTTATATTTGATTGTTTCTGTTCAGTGCCCTGAGACGACTTCTGTTGTGACTTGGCGCTGTGACTCTCTTGTAAGAAGAGCCTTTGTTGCTCTTGTAAGAAAATAAAATGTTCAACACATTCTGACTTGTCTTCTTATTGATGTATCACCCAAAAAAAATGTGTATTTTGATTTAAGACAGGCTCAGAGTCCAGTTTTATTTGATAATTTTAGTAAAAACAAATCATTCAGTCAAAGAAATGTAACTGTGGATGGTTGAACAGAAGAGCTGCTTCATCTGATGGTTTCCATGTGGATCACTTCCTGTCCTCCGTCCTCGGTGCTTCATTGGAACAACTTGTTTGGTGTTTGGATCTGATCTCGGCTCTAGCCTCCTCAGTGGTGTCTCCCCACTTCTCACATCCAGGTTGGACCAGAGGTTCCCTCATCATCATCATGTCCTGTGTACAGTGGAAGAAAATGTCTCTTTAAGGGCTGCTACAAACCGGTTCATAAAACCATATAGCAGACATCTGTTGAATATAAAAGTTTATATTGTCTGATACTTAACAGGTTTGACTTCAGCTCAAGTTTTGTACATAAGCTGGAGTTAAAATAACTTTTGCTTCAAAACAGTACTTCCTAAGTAGATTTTCAAAAGTGATGTTCTTTGGAATAATGATCAGATAAGACTGTTCACATTCCACTTGTGCATTTCCCTATTTTGAGTCTGAAGAACTTTCTGGTTTTAGGTCATTACTGAATGTGGCATCAGAGCATTTTTATGCAGGACCAATTTCTTTTTAATGGGTTTTAACAAGTAGCAAAGATTCAGTCAGATGCAGCTAAATCTGCTCAAAATCCAACAATAATTGAATAATAATATGTAAGAATAAAGCCTTTGTTAAACACATAACATTTAGAAAACACTTTTGTAAGATCTAGTTGAGAGGCATATCAGTCAGGAATGATAATATAATAATATATAAGCATTAGATAAATGCTAGAATTAGCATGGTAGCGCTAAAAACAAATTCACCAGAATAAACAGTCAGCTGAAGGCTTTTTTCACAAACAGCCATATAAAATTTGAGAGGCATATAAGTCAGAAATGCAAATAGACATTAGATAAAGGGCTTTCATGATTCAAAACTTACCTGCAGCCAGCCTGCTTGTCATTGCATGCTCATTTTCCAGGAAAAAATAAATAAATAAATAAACAACCGGAAACACGCTGTCGATAGGCAGAGCTCACGTTAGACGTGTCCAGGCCTCCAGGGCGGCAAAATCTGCGCCCTGAAGACTCCAATAGTTTTGTAAAGTTGTGACATAACTGCGCATGCGCTAGTTATAAGGAGAGTCTATGGATAAGATGCAGGCGCCCACACAGGACCGGAAATACGTCACAATTTTTTGAAACAAACAATATAACTCATCATTACTCATAAAATATGTATCATACACAACTAAAAACATATATGCATATATTTTGAAATATTTTTATTTTATTATTTCATTTTAATATAAAAAAATAAGTTTTTTGAAATGGTGAAGAGCTCCAGAAGTTCCAGAGGGGCGGCGTTGGCACCCCCTAGTGGCCGGCCACCCCTGGTTTCCTTCAGAACGCGGTTCCAGTGTTCCACAGCGCCGTTAACTTGAGGATAATACAGAGACACTTTTCTATGTGTGATATCTCTCACCGACAGGAATTCTGCAAACTCACTTGATGTGAATTGTGTCCCATTATCACTTATGAGCTCGATAGGGTTTCCAAACCTAGAAAACAATGTAGACAGGAACGGTGATTGTTGTTGTGGTAATTGAAGGAGTGAAAGCGACCTCCGGCCACTTTGTGTAGTAGTCAATCAGTGTTATTGCATAACGACAATCCCAGGTTGCTGATTCAAACGGACCCACAATGTCGACTCCCACTTTCTGCCATGGGCCATCAGGCAGAGGAACTGGTTGAAGTGGTGCAACATGTGTTTTAGCACTTTTGTTGTTCATCTGGCATGTCACACATACGCTGATGCTCTCCTGCACCCACGCATCCATGCTTGGCCACCAGTATAAGTCCTGCAGCCTCTGTTTTGTGCGGACGATGCCTTGGTGGGTCTCGTGTGCCAGGCTCACCAGCTGCTTCCTTAGGGCCACATGAACCACCCGTCGCTGAGGGCCTCTATATACTGTCACGTCTTGAAGTGAAAGTTCATTTCTGACAGAAAAGTCAGGCTGAAGCAGTGCAGGTATAAGATTTTGCTGTTCTGGACCAGTGTTAATTTTGTCGACTAATTATTTTTGTCGACTAAATGTTTTCATTGATTTGTCAACTAAAATTAGACTAAAACAAAAAAAATTCTGATGACTAAGTAATGACTAAAACTAAATGATGTTTTAGTCACATGACTAAGACTAAAACTAAATTAAAAATAGCTGTCAAAATTAACACTGTTCTGGACCATCCTTTTATCATTTGCAGCCTCAGAGCAGTAAGTTCTGGATATAGTTCACATGCCACAGTGAAGTCCTTCACTGAGAGAGCTTTCAGTTCTGTAGTTAGCAGAGCCACCAACTCAGGCTCCCTCACTGGTTCTATATTCTCTTCAGATGGGAGAGGTAACCTGGAGAGACAGTCAGCAGCATGATTTTGTGCACCAGGGCGATATGTAAAACACAGGAGTCGGGCTGACCACCTTGCAATACGCATTCCTGTGTCCAAGTCCTTTTGTAGCTAGTAGTGTGGTCAGGGCCTGATGATCTGTGCGCAGGGTGAATCTTGTCCCCCACAGCAAAACTCTCCATTTTTCAGCTGCCCACACACAAGCTAAAACTTCATTTTCCACAATGGAATATTTTCGTTCAGCAGGTGTGAGTGAACGAGAGGCAAATGCAACTGTGCCTTTGCATTGTTTGATATTTATACCAAAAATAGGAACAGATAATACAGGAATGCATTAAATTCTGTAACTTAAATTATCAGTACCCTGATGCATGCTCAATAATCCAGGTAGAAAAATCTAAAAAAGCTAAGTCTGGTCCTCTGGACCAGACTTAAATTATCAGTATTAGGATAGCTTTTTGCTCTGTTACTTATGAAGATTATTGTTTGAACTTGTTTTTTTTTAAAGTGGCAGATAAAATAAGATTTCTTCTTCTTTCTGCCACCTTTCATTTTATGTATTCTTTCATATACTATGAGATATGGTTTTATTTTCTTTATCTTTTGGGTTTTAATGTAAAAAAAAAAAAAAAAACCGATTTTGGGGCTTTTAGAATCGATTCTGAATCGCCAGGACTAAGAATCTAGATCCTTTTAAAAATTGATTTTTTTTCCTGAACCCCTAGTTCTGCATCAGCCAACAGAACCCCGGTTCTAGAGGGAACTGAATGGTTCACTCTGTTCATTTATTTTTTTAAACAGCACATTAGACGTTTGTACTCAGACGTGGACCTGTTTGGTTCTGATGAGAGATTCGGAGTCTATCCTGCTGGTTTCTTTGTTTTGTTGATCTGTTTCCTGGTTTTGGATTCTGAAAACATCTGTTTCCTGCAGGTTGCCATAGACTTCACAGCTTCAAACGGTGACCCCCGAAACAGCTGCTCGCTGCATTACATCCACCCATACCAGCCCAACGAGTACCCGAAAGCACTGATGGCTGTGGAGGAGATCTGCCAGGACTACGACAGGTGGGTCCAAACAGCAGCCAATCACAAGGCTTGGTCCGTTAAGACAAAGGATTCCATTTTGGTATTTGATCAGCTTAAAAATAAGAATGTTTGCAGTAAAATGTACTAATTTGTGATAAAACAAATAATTAAATCTTGTCTATTTAAAGCCTGAAAAGTTTCGACTCCTGATCAGGTTCTGTTGACCTTTAACAACATGTCACATGCATGCTTCCGTGCACATAACACTTAGTCCAACTGAAATAAATATTTTCTTCAGGTTAATCTTCTAAACAGAAACGTAGCTTGAAGGTGTTTCTTTGTGCATTTGTGTCAATATGACCCCTAGACCACAATCTGAAGCATCTGTTGACACGATGGTCGGCAGGGCAGGGTCAAAGGCTGTCAGTGCTGGGTTGTTCACAATGCGTTCCTTAATTGTGTTAAAACTTGGCTGTGCAGCTGCAGTCCACTTGAACACATTCTCATGTAGGCAGTCACGCATAGGCTCCACCAGCGATGCGTAATTTTGCACAAACTTTGAATACCATGCTGTGAGCCCTAAGAATGAGCGCAGGGTGGTGGCATCATTAGGCGCTGGAGCTTCTGTGATTGCTTTAAGATGATCCTTATTTGGAAGAACACCCTAGGCTGACACTGTGTGTCCCAAAAACTGCAGGCTTTTTTGGTTGAAATGACATTTTTTATCAATGAGCTGGAGGCTCGCTTCCTTCAGCACAGCGAGTACCTCTTGTAGGTTACAGTCATGTTCATGTTGGTCCCGGCCATAAACTGTCACATCATCCAGATAGTTCTGAACACCTTTTAGACCTTTTAGCACCAGGAACATCATCTTTGAAAATGCACTTGGGGCTGAACACAGTCCATATGGAACTCTGCAAAACCTGAATAGTCCTTCATGTGTTATGAATGCTGTAATGTCATGACTCTCTTCAGCCAGCAGCACCTGATGATAAGCATTTGCCAGATCAATAGTGGAGAAAACTGTTGCTCCACACATTTCAGAGAAAATGTCATCCATATGAGGAAGTGTGTAACTGTCCATCACTACTGCCTTATTTGGCTCACGAAAATCAACACACATTCTCACTTTTCCATTTTTTCTCAGTGTGACCATGATGGGAGATACCCATGGAGATGCATCAATCATTTCAATCACCTCCATGTCCAACAGTCTTAGTTCAGCTGAGAGCTTGTTTGACAGAGAGCAGGGGCCGTTGTAGCTTTTGTTGAACAGGCTGTACACCCTCTCTGACTTTAATTTGGTGGATGAACCCTTTAGCAAGACCCAGTTTCTCCCTCGTCACTGGTCCAGTCTTAATCTCTGTAACATTTTCAACTGGACCTGCAGGTGAGACAACTACTGGAGAGGAAGATACATCTGAGAGCACATTGTTTTTTGTAATACAGAGTCTCAGTGTTTTAAAATGGTCCATTCCCAGTAAAGCTGGGCCTATTTTCACCACATAAAACTTAGCTAGCACTATTGTGTTTTCATGCTGCACAGTAGCTGGGTAACAAACTACAGGAACTTCAAGTTTTGTATAAGTCACTAACTTTGAAGGTGGGTTAGTCAGTAGTACATCACTGAAATGTTTTCTGTAGAAATGTTCAGGAATAATAGACACTGCAGATCCTGTATCCACCACTAGTGTCACATGGCAGGAAGTTGACTTTGTATTTATGGTCACAGCACACATAATCTTGTCATTTGTTTGTTGATTTTGTAGCATCTTCACTGTATTAATTTCAAGAACAACCACTTCTCTTACCTTAGCTGCAGGTTTCTTGGATTTGCACACACGGGCAAAATGTCCTGTTTTATTGCAGTTTCTGCAACTCACTTTACGTGCTGGACAGTCTGGAGCAGGGGTCACCAACCTTTTTGAAACTGAGAGCTACTTCGTGGGTACGGAGTCATACAAAGGGCACCAGTTTGATAAACTCTTCCGAAATAATAAAGCGTAAATTGAAAACAATGTATAATAAACATATTTCTAAGAACATATTTTTAAGATAGACATTTTAAAATATATATAAATACAAAAAAAGAACAACAACTGAATAAAACGAAATTTTAAATGCAGCTTAGTAGTGAGTTGTGCTATTTTTAGAACAGGTCCGGGGGCACCTCAAATGATCCTTGGGGGCACCTGGATGCCCGCGGGCACCATGTTGGTGACCCCTGGTCTGGAGCATCAGCAAGAGGGGCTGATGAACCACATCTAAAACAGCTTCGGTTCTGTTTCAGTGTTGCTGCAGGATCAGTAGAATTATAACTCCCCATTTTAGGTCTGAATGGTTGTTTTGGCTTTACCTTCACCACTTGTAAAGCCGGGTTCCCACCAAATGTGTTTTGAGCAACAAAAACGCTCCCGACGCGCGGTGTTGGCTGCTTGTCAACAGATGTCTGTTCATACCGAACGCGTCTGAAGACGCGCAGTGGGAGGAGCGTCTTGGTCCTTTTCCGGTCGGGTTTGTTTTTTTCGGTCTCTGAAATGAGAAATAAATAATAAAAAAATAATAAAAATAATAAATAATTGGTTTTCCACAAACGGCGACAATAAGTTTCTCCTCCATATTTACCCGCAAAACGACGGCTGTGTTTTTCGTCCATTCTTTTAATATGTCACGCGGTGCCCACCTCTTCCGTCCCGTCGTCGTTGCGTCATCACATAGCAGAGTCTCTCCCGATTGGTTGCTGCTACGTGGCGAGCAGCCAAAGTAGGTCAAAGTTCAATTTGTTGAACTGGGGCAGCCGCTGCTCTGGACGTGCCGCGTGTGCGGAAAAAGAACTGCCGCACCCTGCCGCGCTGCTCAAACGGCTCACAACGCGCCGCGGCACGCTGCGTTGCTCCTAGAAGCACGGCCACCATAGACTTTGCATGTAAACTGGCTGCTTTGGCCACTCAAAATGCGTTTGGTGTGTACCCGGTGTAGGATATTTAAGGAGGTCAATATTAATTACTGACTCTCTTTATATATCCTAATTAATTACTTATTCAGATTGAAAAGTATTTCACGGATTCTTTTCTTTTTCAGTTTACCCAATATTTCTGCGATCAGTTTATGATGGACAAATAAACCATGAAGTCATAGAGTGACAGAGACATTAAAGGTTCAGTATGCAGTTTCTGTAGAACTGCAGCAGTTAGAAATATTTTCAACAGGCAAAGCATTCTGATCCCTCCCCCTCAGAGCCATATGTGGCTCTGCCCCCTTGTGGTCTGTTGAATTTCAAATTCAAGCTCTGTTTTTATTGGCTGATTCAAATTCAAGCTCTGTTTTTATTGGCTGGTTACAAACTCTGTTTTTATTGGCTGGAAAATGGCGGGTCACCTTTTCTTTTTAGAAATGCTTATTTACCACCTGGAGAAGCAAGGGGACAATATTTTTTTTAATTTTTTTTCAGAGATTACCTGGCTAACATCAGTCTGTCAGGAGGTAGTGACAGAGTGAAGAAATATGTTCATAAAAAAAGCTACATACTGCAGCTTTAACTTAGTTTGGTATGTCAAAGACACTACCATTTATTTAAAATAAATAAACAAAAATTAACACCATTACACTTGATTGACTGATTTCACGTTTCTTGCAATTTAACACGTCAGCAAATTTAATTGTAACAACAGACATAAATACAGGATGTCAATATACTTAGTCTGTGGCTCTTAGCTTAAAAATGTAGTTACCAGCTTAAATTGAGAGGGAAAAGGAAATAGGATAAGAGATGGAGAGATGATTTAAGAGTCTAATTAATTGTCTTGGGTATGTTACCAGAAATGACACTTCCCCTCAGACTTTTGCTGAATCCCAGGTACGTTTGTAAACGTTGACTCATTAACTTTAAGACGACTAGTCTGGTAAAGAGATGGCCCCAGCCTTTCAGGCGTACAGAATCTTTGCAGGTCCCGCACATCCGAACCGGTTCTCGTTTACTTTTCCAACATCTCCTGGGGTCCGCGTCGATCATCAGAAAATGCATCAGCTCCTGGTTGACAAGACGTTTCTCAAAGACGTTTCTCAAAGAAAGTTCATTAAGAACTTGGAGCTTTTTAGCTCTATTGAATTTATGGAGGCGTCCATAAATTCTTGGCTGATGAACCAGTCTTTGACTTATTGACTCAGTTTATCTAGCCATGAGAGACAGAGAGCTGTCAGATCTCTGTCCATTCCAAACTCTGAACATTCACGGAAGCAAATGCTTTTACTAAAAATGTTGAGATTAGAACACAGTTTCCTCATTGGTCCGTGGGTCAAGCGAGGAGAGAAAAAGAGTGAAGCGAAAACTTCAAGGTTGACACAAAGTCTGTTTAGATAACAAAGAGGAATGTTTGGGAAAGTGTCTGAAAGTGAAGAGACATCTCAACGCTTAGTTCAAGATTTAGCTGAACTCAACAAAAACAACTTCTGAGCAAGTCATTTTGACACATTATTAAACTTTGCCATAGTTCTTTTGAATAGACAGGGGCAGAATATACCAGTACATAGCACATATCATGAAAATGACAAAATGTTATTCTTTTGATTACATTAATTAAAGAAGCCAATAGTCTCTTTTGGTGGCTATGTTCTCAGATTACAACTAATGGAATAATTTGTAGTAAATGCCTGTTTACTGAAAGGTCAGTAAAGGTCATCACTGGAACAGTCCAAAACACTTCAGTTTGACCCTGGGTAGGTCCACTACACTGGCATAAGGCTGCTTGTAACTCTGACATGAGGCTTTGCGCGTGCCCGATTGCAGCTTCCACTTGGCACGCCATTTTTATTGCTGCATCCAGTGTGAGGTTTCCATCCATCTGCAGTAACAGCTTCTCACTTATTCTTGGTGAGCTGGCATGCTCTATGAGTTGATCCCGTATAATTTCATCTGCATTTCTAGCAAAGTTGCAGGTGGCAGCCAGCTTGCGCAGCGTGCCCACATATTCAGCAACAGTCTCATCTCTGCGTTCTTTGCCTGAACTTATGTCGCTCCACCACAACGTTTATTGCTGGGTTAAAATGTGCCTGCAATGCAGCCACAGCTGAATCACATGTGGTACCTGTATTTGTAAGTGTATAAAATACACCTTGTCTTTCCGTGCCCAGGCAGTGCAGGAGCAGTGCATGTGTCCTCGTGTTGGACCAGTTGTCCCCCTCCACGTGAATAGTAAGCAGGTAGTTTTCAAACATCTTCATCCACATGTCGAATGGAATTGCAGGTTGTCCGGCGGATGGTAGAAACAACGCAGGGAGAGGCACAACATTCCCCATCCTCGTCGCCAATTTGTGGTGTGCCGTTATCACGAGGAAATAATGCAGCAGAACGCAGGCATTAGCTTAACAGAACCATTCTTTACTTCTCTTCTTCTTCTACTTCTACAACACAAAGGTTACACCGCCCTCTAGTGTCTAAGTACAATAACTGAATACACAACAGTATTTAAATGGGATTAAAAAACCGAGAGGGAGGGGGCCTGTTTGACGAGCAGAGCTAACTCGTTCCAGAGTCTTGGGCCTGCTACAGAGAAAACCCTGTCACCTCTGCGTTTAAGACGAGTTCCTGGAACTGTTAAAAGTAACTGGTCCGCTGACCTCAGAGCACGTGGTGGGACATACGGGTGTATCAAATCAGAGAGATAGGCAGGGGCGAGACTGTTCAGTGATTTGTAGACATACAGGAGAATTTTGAACTGGATTCGAAGATGAACCCGTAGCCAGTGCAGTGAGGCCAAGACTGGTGTAATGTGCTCTCTTTTGCGTGTACTGGTTAAAAATTGGGCTGCTGCGTTCTGGACCAGTTGTAATTGTGCAATGGTTGTCTGACTAATACCAAACAGTAGTGAATTGCAGTAATCAAGCCTAGATGTGATAAATGTGTGAATTACTGTCTCTGGGTTATTTTTGGATAATATGGGCTTCAGCTTAGACAGTTGCCTCAGCTGGAAAAAACAGGATTTAGCGATCATGTTTACATGACTGTTGAGTTTCATGGAAGGATCCATTATCATTCCCAGATTTGTGACTTTGTTTTTCAGACAGGGCTACAGCAGAAAGTTTGATGCATTGGTTCAAGATTGTGTCATTGGGAGGGAACAACATGGCTTCAGACTTCTTTTCTTTGAAACTTAAGAAATTTAAAGCCATCCAGTCCCTGATGTCACCCAGGCAGTCGAGCAGAGGTTGAATAGAGCATGTACCATTGTGTCTTAGGGGGAAGTAAATTTGACAGTAATCGGCATAGAAGTGGAAAGGTATGTTGTGTTTCTGGAAAATAGCACCAAGTGGCAGTAGGTATAAGGAGAATAGGAGGGGACCCAGGATGGACCCCTGCGGAACCCCCCATTTAAGTGCCGCCACTGCAGAACTAAAATCGTTGATGGAAACACAAAAGGATCTGTCAGAGAGGTAGGATCTGAACCAATTGAGGGCTGACCCTGTGATGCCCACCCACTGCTCCAACCTAGCAATGAGGATCTCATGGTCAATGGTGTCGAAAGCGGATGTAAGGTCCAATACGACAAGTAGCACAGAGTTACCAGTGTCTGTGGATAAGAAGATGTCATTAAAAACCTTCAGTAGGGCAGTGCTGTGGAGAGGTTTAAAGCCAGATTGGAATAACTCAAGGACAATAAAACAGAAATATCCATTCAACATTTATTTAGACAGGTTAATCCCATTGAGCCTCGAGGACTCATTTACAAGAGACCTGGTTTTAACAAAGAATGATGACAACAGCGACAACAATAAACAATCATAAAGAGGCATACAGATTTTTTAAATTTTACAAATTAAAATAAGATGGCAAAAAGGTAGTAAAAACAGCTAGATTATAAGGTGAATGTAGAAAACTATATATTACTATAACTATATAATACTAACTACTGTATATATTCCCTTACATCATTACTTCTGATAATGAAAATACTTTACTATTGTTCTGCATTTATCAAATAGAGTAAAAATGGTTAAATCACCAAGACCTACAGGGAGACAGTCATTCTTTGATTTGGCCATGGAGTCAAATGAACGTTGGCACAGAAGTCCTAAACCAACACTCGTTTAGTAACTGATGCCCCCCAAAAATAAATGAACAGCTTGGATGAAGCTTCTTTTCAAGGACAAAGTTTAATTATCATCTATCAGTTTGAACACACAGTTTCACAGAGTCACAAGTTGTTCCTATAAAACAAAGTTCAAAGCAAATATTAAGAAAGACTTTTGTACAGATTAGGATAAATATTTATTCAGACTGAGACTACAGAGCAGCTGATGTTTGTTCAGCAAGCTAATTTAGGTGAAGGTGTCCAGACAGGTGGTTACCATAAGAGTCAGATCCACCACCAAGAGAAGAGTAGCATTCATCTCATCGACCTCTTCCAGAGCTGATGATGACAGGGAGAACATGGACCCCTCACTCAGGGGGAGCTACATTAGTTTCAGATCTCTGGGGCTGCTGGTGCCAGATCAACTAAAAGTAATCAGTCAATAGTTAAAGTTTTGCAAGCCATTTTAAATGGATTGTCTGGACAGTTCTTTAAGATTATTACGTAACACACGCAGACACACGTATACAGTATTTACATACAAGTATATGTGTGTGTGTGTGTGTGTGTGTTGGGTGGGGTTATGGTGATCATAGATGTAGCAATCCCAAGTGACTGTAACATCAAGAAGAAGGAGTATGAGAAGCTGGAGAAATACCAAGGGCTGAAAGAGGAAATAGAGAAGATGGGGATAGCCAAAGTGTCAGTAGTCCCTTATGCCTCTTTTCCACCGCTCGGCTCGGCTCGGGTTGGATCGGCTCAGGTCGGCTCAGTTCGGGTCGGGTCACATCTATGTTCTGTTTCCACAGCTTTTTTGTACCCCTTCTGTGGGCGGGGTCCAGAATCCTACTCGTCTTACCACATGGTGGCAGTAGTGTTCCTCAAGCTATTTACTACAGTACTAGCCACCACTAGAAGAAGAACACAATAAAGACTTTGTTTCACATATTATCAATTCTATCAAAAACCACAAAGCTGATATTTTTCAAAAAAATCTAGTGTGATCACAACATGTTCATATACGAAATGTATCCTGTTGGAGTTATTTGAAATAAAATTCAATGTTTTATAGACATAAATGTGTCAACCTACGTCCATTATTTTCTACTTTGTTTCACATATTATCAATTCTATCAAAAACCACAAAGCTGATATTTTTCAAAAAAATCTAGTGTGATCACATCATGTTCATATACGAAATGTATCCTGTTGGAGTTATTTGAAATAAAATTCAATGTTTTATAGACATAAATGTGTCAACCTACGTCCATTATTTTCTACTTTGTTTCACATATTATCAATTCTATCAAAAACCACAAAGCTGATATTTTTCAAAAAAATCTAGTGTGATCACATCATGTTCATATACGAAATGTATCCTGTTGGAGTTATTTGAAATAAAATTCAATGTTTTATAGACATAAATGTGTCAACCTACGTCCATTATTTTCTACTTTGTTTCACATATTATCAATTCTATCAAAAACCACAAAGCTGATATTTTTCAAAAAAATCTAGTGTGATCACAACATATTCATACACGAAATGTATCCTGTTGGAGTTATTTGAAATAAAATTCGAATTTTTATAATTTATTTTCGTTGTGCAAACACAGGTTTTGGAAAAAGTCAAAGCGAAACTACTTTAAATGCAGCACATTTGACCATACGTGACAATATTAAAGCGTGGTTAAGCTCAGGAGCCCTCGTACTATTAAAGTCAGCTATGAAATATATTTTATATCTGTTCATTGAGCTACATTTAAAGACATAAAGCCGCCCGCGCGCCGCGTGTTACTCGTGGCGAAACTACTTTTTAAAATCGTGCAGTTTTGAGCAGTACGTGATTTTATTAAGGACACGTTCAGCTGAAGACCCATCTTTGCTATAAATTTAAAAAATAACAATTGTTTTTACCGTGTTATTCATGTAAAAGTCCTGCCGTGGTAGCTTCCCTGGCTTCCGTAAAAACAGCTCTCGTCTCCTCCTCCCTCCTTCCGGAGCGGGTGAGCTCGCTTCAGTACACCTCTGAAAGCAGCCCGAAAATCTCAGGAAATCTCGCGCGGCTCCGCTCGGAATAGCCGGTGGGAAAGGATGAAAGGGGGTCTCTGCGACGCACATATGACGTAACATCCGACCCGAGCCGACCGGTGGAAAAGGGGCTTTATAGTACTTGAGACCGGTCTTGGTCTTACGATTACTCTTTGATGGTCTCTGTCTTGTCTCAGACTCGACCAACTTTGGTCTCAGAGAACTCTGGATTTTATTTCAACACTAGTCAAGACCACAACTGTGTAAATATCACTAAATTGTCAGAATATTGTCTAGTTTATTTGTCAACATCTTTGTTTTTATTGGATGCAAAACGTACTGGTTCAAATCCAAGCAATAATGTGAGTCATTGCTAAATACATGGTTTGTTACTGCTGTCACGCCAAACCACTTTCATTCACACATGTCACTCGGAAGTGAGAAGTGATTGGGTGCGGGAGAAGATGTCTGCCGAATCATCAGTTATAAAATTTGGCTATTTAAATCACAAAGAATATATTTGTAACAGTTGTGTCATTTTATTGTTGAATCACATGCAGTTAAGCCACTAAATGTTTGATTTCTTTCGTATGTACCTTTTAAATTTTATAAAAGCCGATATACTGTATTCATTTAAAAGCAAACTTAACGTTGCAGTATGTAACTTTTATAAAAACAAATATTTTATAATAAAATGTAATATTTTATTTATTTTATTTGAGGTCAAGGACTCAAATTAGTCTTGCCCTCCTTCTGTCTTGGTCTCAGACCCTAAAAGTCTTGGTCTTGTCTTGGTCTTGTCTTGGTCTCGGTACACTCTGGTCGGGTTAGGTGGTCTTGAACACAACACTAGTAGTCCCAGCGGTCATTGGAGGAGCACTTGGTACTGTGACCCCCAAACTAGAAAAGTGGCTCCAACAGATCCTAGGAACAACCTGAGAGATCTCTGTCCAGAAGAGGGTAGCCCTAGGAACAGCTAAGATACTGAGCGGAACCCATAAGCTCTTAGGTCTCTGGTGGGTCACCAGAAGGAGCATTAAAGAGTTTTTATGCGGTTGATCTCAGGATCAAAGGGAAATTTGGACTTATATACTGTACCCTGAAAACCTATGAACCTAAAGCAAGTAAGAACTTACCTTTATTCTGACTTCTATGCACTTCTGAAGGTCAACACAATTCTCTGGACCCACTAACTTTGTCCCTTCTTTCTGTAATTTAACGGTAAGCACTCAGACTCAAATGATGTGTGAGCAGATCCGTAAGCTGAACATGATTTCTGAGAATTGCAGGCCACTTGCGGCTCTTGAAACTCACTGGCAAGAAGAAATCGACCTTGTCGAAGCTACAAGCTCGGCCCGGCAATGTTGACCACAAAATTTGACTGTTTGGAGTCGCCATTGAGATGTACCAGTAGAACTGTAAGGCAGACAGAAAATCAAGCAGAGTCGGCCTGACCCAAAATAATTGTTATCTGAATCTGGCTCCCCCGTGTCAACCTTGAATTGGCCAACTACCCCAAACTCTCCTGGATGTTTTGTGAACAAGAAGCTCTGCTCCACCCCCTCCCCTACCCATTCCCTTCCCGAGAACATCTGTGGACCTGTGTCAGAGCTTAGCCTGCTGATAGACACTGCCCCATCTCTTATCAGGGCTATGGGGACTATCTGGCAGTCTCCACGGACAAATTCACCGACTTTGTCAGCCTTCCTCATGCATATGTATTATAATGTCAACAATGTTTCCATTTCTGTGCTGAGATTTTATTTTTTATTTAACTTTCACACTGTGTCTCATCTAGGCGAGATATTTTTCTATACCTCCTCTTCCCTCGTGATTCCCTTTTCCTTATCTAAGCGAAAAGGGCAGTACTTCCAAGGCGGCCGCAGCCTCAGCCACCTCCGTTTACCCATGTCTGTTTGTTTGTGTTTTTACTTGGATGGGCTGTACTGAAATGTAATTTTGTTGTGCTTAGGTGCAATGACAATAAAGCTGATTCTGATTCATCATATATCTTTAACTGCTTCTTCATTTTCGCATCATGGGGGTCGAATAGTTCGAAAAAATACAATATGTCATTTCGTATGCAGTTTGTGGACGGTTTGATTTTTACAGATGGAGAGTCAAGGAGTTGGTATAATGTCAAGGTCAAAGGTAGCAGACATTGCACTTTCAGTTTCTGCTCTTGTGCCAAGCGTTGACTCTGTGACAAACTATCCACACTTGGACTAAGCCCCTCCGTTTGTAACTGGGTCTTAGACGTCTTAACAAACAGACCACAGTCCGTGAAGATCCACAACTTCTCCTCCTCCACCATAACCCTCAGCACTGGCTCTCCTCAAGGATGTGTGCTGAGCCCTCTTCTGTTCACTCTGCTCACATATGATTGTACAGCCACACATCCAGGCTGTCATATTGTTAAGTTTGCAGATGATACAGCGGTGGTGGGATGCATCACAAACAATGATGAGTCCAGCTACAGACAGGAGGTGGAACACCTGGAGAGCTGGTGCAAAGAGAATAATCTTCACATGAATGTGAAGAAGACAAAGGAGATGATTGTGGACTTCAGAAGGAACAAACACACCCACACCCCACTGAACATAAGTGGATCTGCAGTGGAAGTGGTCTCCAGCTACAAATACTTGGGTGTACACATGAATGATAACCTCAGCTGGAGCAACAACACCACCAGCCTGATCAAGAAAGGTCATCAGAGACTCTACTTCCTCAGACGGCTGAGACGAGCTGGTCTGAGCAGCCCAGTTCTCACCTCGTTCTACAGGTGTGCAGTGGAGAGCATCCTGTGCTCCAGCATCAACGTGTGGCATGGAGGCTGCACAGTTGCAGAGAGGAAAGCTCTACAGAGAGTGGTGAAGGCTGCACAGAAGTCTGTTGGAGTCAGTCTCCCCACCATCACAGACATTTACACCTCCAGATGCAGGAAAAGAGCCACCTGCATCATGAAAGACCTCACTCACCCAGCACACTCACTCTTTGCCACACTCCCCTCAGGACGGAGGAGCATCAAATGTAGAACCACTAGACTGAGGAACAGCTTCTACCCTGAGGATGTTAGACTCATGAATAAATAATCAATACATAGTTCCCACACAAGTGACTAGAATTCCAGAATTCTGGAATTTCCGCCATTTTAGTAGTCAGAAAATGTTGAAGAAGAGCTATTTTGTATGTTCCAACCTTTCAATTTATTATTTTTAACTATGCATTTCTTTTATTACTTATATCAAATATTGTTTTATAGTTGCTTGTTTGAATTTGGTGCCTTCATAAGACGCGTTTAATGAAATTTCTTTGAACTTTTTCATTTTGCTTTCCTCTGATAGCCATGTGAATTGATATTTCCCAGCTATGAACCTTATCAAATAATATGTATTATTTTTGAAACACTGGGACTGTTAAGTTTTAATTATTTTGAATAAAGCAGTTTATTAAGTATCATCCATTATTTTTTTATACTTACACATTAAAAATGTTTCAATAACATTTTCAAAACCAACACATGTTGGCATTTTCCTCCTGTTCAAGGTTGTCAACTCCGAGGTGGTGCAGGTGTGCAGACGTGCAATGAGCTGCTGCTGAAAGAAACTCTAAACCGGTGCGTGAGTACTATGATAAATCTTCGGTAAGTCCTTATTTATTTAAATTCATACTTTATATCTTTATGTAACTTTATGTAAGTTTCATTTAAGAGTTTATTAAAAATTTAACAACTGATTTTTTTTCCCCCTGATACTTCATACAAACTGGAGGGTGAGACTCTGAGGGGACTCGAATCGTTTGTTGACGAGTGTTTTGAGCGCTTAGTTATGAGCAACGCTGCTACATCTGACGGTGCTAGTGACTTAGCTACCGAAAATGCTAACGTCCCTACTGCGAAGCGCCTTCGGCCTGGTAGCTCAGATAGTTCGGGTAGCGCTTCAGAACCAAGTTCTGACGGTTTCACGGCTATTCTGGAGGCAATACATCAGAAGCTGTCTACCTTTGACGCCCGCTTGGCTTTAGTGGAGGTGTTGCACCGCGAGTTTTCGAGCTTGAGGGACTCGTTAGAGTTTAGCCAGCAACAGTTAGCATCTCTTGCTAAGGAGAACTCGGAGCTAAAGGGAACAGTTAATCAACTCACCAATCAGATGTCGCAGATATCCGGTGAGAATAAAAAATTGAAAGAATCCATTTTAGACATCCAATCAAGAAGCATGCGTGAAAACCTAGTCTTCTCTGGAATTGAGGAACGAGCCGAGGAGGATCCTGAGGCCTCGGTTCGTAGCTTCATGCAGACCCAGCTGAAGCTGTCGTGTGACGTGGTTAAAACCATCACTTTTGAGCGAGTTCACCGCCTCGGGGCTCGGCGACCTGGGAACACTAGGCCGCGGCCTATTATCGCTAAATTCACTTATTTTAAACAAAAAGAACAAGTTAAAAGCCGAGGTAGAGAATTACGTGACACACACTTCAGTATGAACGACCAATTTCCAGCTGAGATCTTGACTAGGAGGCGTGCACTGTTCCCGATAAGGAAAAAAAATATAAACGAAGGTAATAGAGCTACAATTTCAGTGGATAAACTTTACATCAACGGTCAGATGTTCAGGGATCCAGAAGTTACTCCTTGGCTTTATTAGTCAAAATCAGCAAGGTAAGAATTATTATTATTTATTATTATTATTTATTATTATTTATTTTTTGTCTTTGGTTGCTAATATTGATCAATATTATTAAATATGGTATTTATTAATATTACTTACCAGATATATGTAATTTTTTCAGCACAGCTCGGTTGGTGGGTTACACAGATCGTGGTGGTACACGAGGTGGAATGACACTTTATGTGGTAGGAGGGTTTTTTTGTTGTGTTTTCTTATTATGTTTGGATGTTTACTATTTCTCTTCGTTTTGTTGTTTCTATTTTTCTAACTTAACAATTGTCAGCACACAAGCACAAGGGTTCACGTACATACTTATATATCCATACAAATACCTTATAAATGAAAAATTCCCTGATTCATTTTCAAAAACAGTACTTATTTAAAATATTCTTTGTTTAATTTGAGTTGATTAGCTAAGAAGCTCCCTGATTTATTACCGTATTCAAAATTATCTAATCTGAGTCTTTGTATCAAGAATTTATTTTTCTTATCAATATATTCATTTAGTTCTAATTTTAATTTGCGTAGCTTTTGCTGTGTTTCCTCTCCTTGTAGACCTTGTAATAGTTTAATGGATTTCTCTAATTCCTCAATACGTTTATTTTCTTTTTTCTTTTTATTTGTTGAATAGGATATTATTTTACCTCTCATGACTGCTTTCCCAGCCTCCCAAAGCGTACTTGCTGATGTTCCTGGCAATTCATTAATCTCTAAGTACGATGCCCATTCTTTTTTAAAGTATTGCAAAAATTCTTCTTCTTGAAGTAGTGATGTATTTAATCTCCAATTTATATTTTTTGTTGTTTCTTTTTTATTATCTAAATTTAGAGTAACTGGCGCATGATCGCTGACAGCAATAGGGTGTATTTTAGTGTCTGAAATGTTGTTCAGCAATGAATTGCTTACTATGAAATAATCAATACGAGAATATGAGTGATGCACATGTGAAAAGAAAGAATATTCTTTGCTATTAGGGTGAAAAGCACGCCATGCATCGCAGAGCCCATAATCATTCATATACTGTTTAAATATATTTATAGATTGCCAACTGCGTTGAGTTCCCACTGTATTCAGTCTGTCTATTTTGTCATTTAAACCAAAGTTGAGATCACCTCCCAATACCAGTGAGGAATCCATGTGCTTTGATAGAGTGGAAAAAAAGTCATGAAAAAAAGAAGCGTCGTCTACATTCGGCCCATATATGCTAACTATACAATAATTTTGTCTAAATATTGATAACTTTAATATTATATATCTACCGTGTGGGTCTATAACCTGATCTAATACTGTGAAGTTAACATTTTTATGTATTAAAATTGCTACCCCTCTTTGTCTTGAATTATAACAGGCTGAGAATACATTAGGAAACTCTGAA
>JBBPBX010066735.1:0-13698 GCA_038048925.1 Garcialebias charrua
TTTTTTTCAGTAATCTTTGATTATGATGTCAAAAGTGCAACAGAGAACGTCAAATGAGACCAATCAAACTCTTGTTGAGGAACCTGCAACCAAGAAAAGATGCCGGGTATCTAACTTGTGTTAATGTAGATTCTGAAACCGGCCCTTAGTTTGAAAAAGGTTTTAATTTTGGCACACTTTTGTAAGTGGGTTTGACGCCCCTGTCATAGTGGATCGACCAGTTTGCTGCTGACAGCTGAAACCAGCTGCTCACATGATCAAGGAGGATCATCCGCCTAACGATGGATCGTTAGCACCCTGATGGTTGTCTGCTATTCACAGATGGCTGATGCCGGCTACCCACCAAACGCGTTTCGAGCAGAGGAAGCAGCCGGTTTACATGCAACGTCTATGTGGAGGAGCGGCGAGGAGCGGCGAAGCGTGACGCGGCGCGTTTTGAGCAGTTCAAGCAGCGCGGCAGTTCTTTTCCGCGCACGCGGAGCGTCCAGAGCAGCCGCTGCCGGAGTTCAAATTATTGAACTTTGGCTGCTCGCCGCGTCGCAGCAACCAATCGGGAGAGACTCTGCTATGTGATGACGCGACGACGACGGGACTTTTTTTGGACTTTTTAAACTTAGCCCAACGAGCCTCCATGAAGAAACCAGCCTCCGGTAAGAAACTTGGCATTTTTACAGTTGCCGCTGTCCGCTCGAGCGTACGATCACCCCAAACATAAAAAAAAAAATTTTAATCTCAACAAAGACTTTCGGAGCTGCAGTTCGGCTCGTAGAAAACCCACTCAAGTAGTAACGAGGCTCACGTACAGCTGATTTTATCTGCCCGGTGTACAGAAAAAACAAACCCGACCGGAAAAGGACCAAGACGCTCCTCCCACTGCGCGTCTTCAGTGTGAACAGACATCTGTTCAAGCAGCAAACACTGTGCGTTGAAAGCGTTTTTGATGCTCAAGACGCGTTCGGTGGGAACCCGGCTTGAGTGATACTAGCAATAACAGCATTGTAAGAGGGGGACAGTTGAACCCGGAGGCCTCCACCCCCGTTTAATGATGGACGCTTTCTTTTGATGGCCTCTTCTCCTCTCTCAAACCATCGTTTCTCTCTATCAAGGATGTGAACATCTTCATCCCTGAAAGAGTGACCACTGGCCTGGAGATGAGTGTAGACCGCAGAGTCTTGACCTGATGATGTTGATCTTCTGTGCTGGGCCATCCTTTTGGCCAGTTTGACCACCAGAACAGTTAAACTACCATTGGACCAGTTAAATTATTCATTAGACCAGTTAAACTACCACCAGACTAGTTAAGCTACCACCAGATTAGCTTAACTACAATCACACCAGTTGAACTACCATCAGAGTAGTTTAATTCGTCTTCAGAACAGTTAAACTCTCCCTCAGACTAGTTAAACTACCATCAGACTAGTTAAATCATTAATCAGACCAGTTAAATTATCATCAGAACAATTAAACTACCATAAGACTACTGTAGTTAAATTCTTCATCAGCCCAGTTAAACTACCATCAGAACATTTAAACTCTTCATCAGACCATTTAAACTCTTCACCAGACCAGTTAAACTACCACCAGACTAGTTAAGCTATCACCAGATTAGCTAAACTTCAATTACACCAGTTGCACTACCATCAGAGTACTGTAGTTTAATTCGTCTTCAGAAAAGTTAAACTCTTCATCAGACTACCGGTGCCCTGATGCATGCTCAATAATCCAGGTAGAAAAATCTAAAAAAAGCCAAGTCTGGTTCTCTGGACGTTTCTACAATTTTTTTGCTTTGTTTTTTGAATGTCCAGAGGACCAGACTTAGCTTTTTTAGATCTTCATCAGACTAGTTAAACTACCATCAGACTAGTTAAATCTTTAATCAGACCAGTTAAATTATCATCAGACCAATTAAACTACCATCAGACCAGTTAAAATACCCTCACACCAGTAAAACTATCATCAGACTGGTAAAACTATAGTAAAACTACCATTAGACTAGTTAAATTCATCATCAGACCAGTTACTCTTCATCAGACCAGTTAAAACACCATCTGACTAGTAAAACTACCATCAGACCATTTAAACTCTTCATCTTCATCACACCAGTTAAACTCTTCATCAGACCAGTTAAACACTTCATCAGACCAGTTAAACACTTCATCAGACCAGTTAAACACTTCATCAGACCAGTTAAACACTTCATCAGACCAGTTAAACACTTCATCAGACCAGTTAAACACTTCATCAGACCAGTTAAACACTTCATCAGACCAGTTAAACACTTCATCAGACCAGTTAAACTCTTCATCAGACCAGTTAAACTCTTCATCAGACCAGTTAAACTCTTCATCAGACCAGTTAAACTCTTCATCAGACCAGTTAAACTCTTCATCAGACCAGTTAAACTCTTCATCAGACCAGTTAAACTATTCATCAGACCAGTTAAACTATTCATCAGACCAGTTAAACTATTCATCAGACCAGTTAAACTATTCATCAGACCAGTTAAACTATTCATCAGACCAGTTAAACTCTTCATCAGACCAGTTAAACTCTTCATCAGACCAGTTAAACTATTCATCAGACCAGTTAAACTCTTCATCAGACCAGTTAAACACTTCATCAGACCAGTTAAACACTTCATCAGACCAGTTAAACACTTCATCAGACCAGTTAAACACTTCATCAGACCAGTTAAACACTTCATCAGACCAGTTAAACACTTCATCAGACCAGTTAAACACTTCATCAGACCAGTTAAACACTTCATCAGACCAGTTAAACACTTCATCAGACCAGTTAAACACTTCATCAGACCAGTTAAACACTTCATCAGACCAGTTAAACACTTCATCAGACCAGTTAAACACTTCATCAGACCAGTTAAACACTTCATCAGACCAGTTAAACACTTCATCAGACCAGTTAAACACTTCATCAGACCAGTTAAACACTTCATCAGACCAGTTAAACACTTCATCAGACCAGTTAAACACTTCATCAGACCAGTTAAACACTTCATCAGACCAGTTAAACACTTCATCAGACCAGTTAAACTCTTCATCAGACCAGTTAAACTCTTCATCAGACCAGTTAAACTCTTCATCAGACCAGTTAAACTCTTCATCAGACCAGTTAAACTCTTCATCAGACCAGTTAAACTCTTCATCAGACCAGTTAAACTCTTCATCAGACCAGTTAAACACTTCATCAGACCAGTTAAACACTTCATCAGACCAGTTAAACACTTCATCAGACCAGTCAAATGATGTTTGTTTGAGTCAGATGTTTCCCACCTGACATGTTGTTGTTGTTGCTGTTTGTTTGTTTCTTACCAGACATGTTGTTGTTTGTTTGTTTGTTTCTTACCTGACATGTTGTTGTTGTTTGTTTGTTTCTTACCTGACATGTTGTTGTTTGTTTGTTTGTTTCTTACCTGACATGTTGTTGTTTGTTTGTTTGTTTCTTACCTGACATGTTGTTGTTGTTTGTTTGTTTCTTACCTGACATGTTGTTGTTGTTTGTTTGTTTCTTACCTGACATGTTGTTGTTGTTTGTTTGTTTCTTACCTGACATGTTGTTGTTGTTTGTTTGTTTCTTACCTGACATGTTGTTGTTGTTTGTTTGTTTCTTACCTGACATGTTGTTGTTGTTTGTTTGTTTGTTTCTTACCTGACGTGTTGTTGTTGTTTGTTTGTTTCTTACCTGACATGTTGTTGTTTGTTTGTTTCTTACCTGACATGTTGTTGTTTGTTTGTTTGTTTCTTACCTGATGTGTTGTTGTTGTTGTTTGTTTGTTTCTTACCTGATGTGTTGTTGTTGTTTGTTTGTTTCTTACTTGATGTGTTGTTGTTGTTTGTTTGTTTCTTACTTGATGTGTTGTTGTTGTTGTTTGTTTGTTTCTTACCTGATGTGTTGGTGTTGTTTGTTTGTTTGTTTCTTACCTGACATGTTGTTGTTTGTTTGTTTGTTTGTTTCTTACCTGATGTGTTGTTGTTTGTTTGTTTCTTACCTGACATGTTGTTGTTGTTGTTGTTGTTGTTTGTTTGTTTCTTACCTGACATGTTGTTGTTTGTTTGTTTCTTACCTGACATGTTGTTGTTGTTGTTGTTGTTGTTGTTGTTGTTTTTTTGTTTCTTACCTGACATGTTGTTGTTTGTTTGTTTCTTACCTGACGTGTTGTTGTTTGTTTGTTTCTTACCTGACGTGTTGTTGTTTTGTTTGTTTCTTACCTGACGTGTTGTTGTTGTTTGTTTGTTTCTTACCTGACGTGTTGTTGTTGTTTGTTTGTTTCTTACCTGACGTGTTGTTGTTTGTTTGTTTGTTTCTTACCTGACATGTTGTTGTTGTTGTTTGTTTGTTTCTTACCTGACATGTTGTTGTTTGTTTGTTTGTTTCTTACCTGACATGTTGTTGTTGTTGTTTGTTTGTTTCTTACCTGACATGTTGTTGTTGTTTGTTTGTTTCTTACCTGACATGTTGTTGTTGTTTGTTTCTTACCTGATGTGTTGTTGTTGTTTGTTTGTTTCTTACCTGACATGTTGTTGTTGTTTGTTTGTTTCTTACCTGATGTGTTGTTGTTGTTTGTTTGTTTCTTACCTGACGTGTTGTTGTTGTTTGTTTGTTTCTTACCTGACATGTTGTTGTTGTTGTTTGTTTGTTTCTTACCTGACGTGTTGTTGTTGTTTGTTTGTTTCTTACCTGACGTGTTGTTGTTGTTTGTTTGTTTCTTACCTGACGTGTTGTTGTTGTTTGTTTGTTTCTTACCTGACTGTTGTTGTTGTTGTTTGTTTCTTACCTGACGTGTTGTTGTTGTTTGTTTGTTTCTTACCTGACGTGTTGTTGTTGTTTGTTTGTTTCTTACCTGACGTGTTGTTGTTGTTTGTTTGTTTCTTACCTGACGTGTTGTTGTTGTTTGTTTGTTTCTTACCTGACGTGTTGTTGTTGTTTGTTTGTTTCTTACCTGACGTGTTGTTGTTGTTTGTTTGTTTCTTACCTGACGTGTTGTTGTTGTTTGTTTGTTTCTTACCTGACGTGTTGTTGTTGTTTGTTTGTTTCTTACCTGACGTGTTGTTGTTGTTTGTTTGTTTCTTACCTGACGTGTTGTTGTTGTTTGTTTGTTTCTTACCTGACGTGTTGTTGTTGTTTGTTTGTTTCTTACCTGACATGTTGTTGTTGGTTTGTTTCTTACCAGACATGTTGTTGTTGTTGTTTGTTTTTTTCTTACCTGACATGTTGTTGCTGTTTGTTTGTTTCTTACCTGACATGTTGTTGCTGTTTGTTTCTTACCTGACATGTTGTTGCTGTTTGTTTCTTACCTGACATGTTGTTGTTGTTTGTTTGTTTCTTACCTGACATGTTGTTGCTGTTTGTTTGTTTCTTACCTGACATGTTGTTGCTGTTTGTTTCTTACCTGACATGTTGTTGTTGTTGTTTGTCTGTTTCTCACTTGACATGTTGTTGTTGTTGTTGTTTGTTCGTTTCTCACCTGATGTGTTGTTGTTGTTTGTTTGTTCTGTACAGGTGGACGTCTGTCGGTGCTGCCAGCGTTTCACCTGCAGCTGCTGCAGCCAATAGAGCATCACCTCCTGGGTCACAGCCTGAGGGGGGGGACAAATATTGATGTTTTCTTCCAGAGGTTGTTGTTAAAAGAGGAAAATGACTGAGTTCAGTAAATAATCTGTATTTACAGAATCAGTTTAAAAAGATAGTTTCTCTGACGTCTGTTTAAAAACTGACATTAAATTTTTTATTTCACTTTCATTTAATAAAAACAGACGTTCACAGATTTTATTCAGACTCTTAACAAGTCTGTAACTAATCAGAGCAGAGCTCAATCAAAAACCCGTCGAGGTGGGATTAGAACCCCGACTTCACGAGTCTGTGTGATTTTTACAGCTCGGTACCGGTTCCAGTGTTGCCAGATCTCGCGACAGAAACAAGCGACCAGCCCCATGAAAACAAGCCCAACTGGCAACCCACCCCATTGTATAAAACAAAGGCCGTTTTTAAACAGTGGTATGGCATTACATATAAACAGCAAAATTATGCTAAACACTTTGAAGAACATATCCACTCTAAAAAATCTAAATACATTTTGCATATTTATACAAATTAATCCCATTAAGACTCTGGGACTCATTTACCAGAGAGACCTGAATTTTAAACGAAGAGTGATGACAACAATGGACGACATACATCTCCTCCTACATGTCTTTGCGTGAGTGCAGCTACAGTGTGCGCTCTCAGGACATGATTACCTGCAGTGTTCCGTCAGTGAGGACTGAACTTGGAAAAAGGGCCTTCTCCTACTCTGCTCCTGCTTCATGGAATATCTTACAAAAAGATCTGAAGCTCTCGACCTTGACTTCTCTAAATGGTTTTCAGAATCTGTTGGAATCCTGGCAAAAACCAATGCAGATTTGTTCCTGTCTTTGATTTTATACGTCTACCTTATAATGTTTTGCTAGTTTTTTGATACTTTGTTAAAAAAAAAAAAGTATTTCTCTCTTTTGTTTTTTTCTCTCTTTTGTTTTCTATTGTTTATTGTTTATTGTTTAAGGAAATTCTACCATTGCTGTTCATCGTTCTTTAGTTTTAGCAGGTCGCTTTCGTAAATGAGCCATGAGGCTCAATAAGATTTACCTGACTAAATAAAGGTCGAATGAACGACAACAACAGACAATCATAAAGGATGCGTACGAATTAAAAAAATAAAATTAAACAGCAAATTCATAGTAAGCTAAGTCAACAAAAATCTTTCTTTAATCTCTATCCTGAATCATGTTTTAAGTGCGCTCTTTCTCCCATTCTTTATAATATTTTTTCCCATATTTCCACCACTTATTGGAGCTCATTTTAGCGTGGTCTTGTCACGCTAGACAAAGAATAAAGAACAAAGAATAACAAGCCCAAATAAGCGACTTTATGTTCAAAAAAGCCCAAGAAACCACAACAAGCTATTCACCAAATTTATACGCGACTGCTGAAAATAACAAGCCCAAAGTCGCTTATAATAAGCGGACTTGGCAACTATGACCGGTTCTGACCTTCCAGGTCCTTCGGACCTTCCTCCTACCAGGCGCTCAGAGGGAAACATCGAGAGTTACTCCAGCCTCCATGCTGGCAGATCAGATTTCACTTTTTGTTCTCACCTGTTCTGCTGGATTCTGGTTTCAGCAGGTAATAGGATCCACACAACAACAAGTTTTATGGAACCAAGAACTTACTTTATTCCCTTCAGATCCATAAAAACCAGAACCGTTTTCAGATCTGGACCCTCATGCTGGGTTTTTGGTACCAATGCCTTCCCACATAGGACTACCTGTGCAGAACTGGACCTCCTACCTTGAGGATGAAGGTGCGTTCTGGTGTCCTTATGTGAAACGTGCCCTTCTCTGCCTTCAGTGGGTAGGTGAAGGTGGCGCCGCCCAGGTTGACCCGGCCCAGCGGCGTCACGTCCTGCGGCGTGCGGTAATAAAACAGCTGGTTTTTCTTCTCCTCGTAGGTGAACCAGCGCTGCTTCCAGTTCCTCAGAGGCCCCGCCTGCTTCAGCAGGTAACCACACAGTTTGGGTTCACCTGAAGAAGACACAGGGGGGCGTGGACACACCTGTTCACTGTACTCCACGATGTTAAGGGGCGGAGCCTGCTGGTCTGCAGAAGGAGGAAGAGGAGCTAGGTCATGGGGGTTCTGAATAGTTTTGGACTCCTTCACCGCCCCAGTTAGATCCTCAGAAGAATGAGGAGGTCCTTCCTGGTCCTTGTGGTTCTGTTGGTTCTGAAGGGGACCTGGTTCTGGTCCAGACTCTGCAGGATCTCGCTTGTTCCTATGATCAGAACAAAAAGTGTCTGGTTTTGTTGAGTCCAGTTTTTGAGAAGGAGGTTTTACTGTCAGTTCTGGCTGTCCAGAATCCAGATCAGACTTTCCTGGTTCTAGTGGAACTGTACTGGTGTTTTCTGGTTGATCTGGATTTGGATCATCTTTTGGAGAACCTTCAGGATTCTGTTTTTCTGTTGTTAGTGGAACTGGTGTTTCTGCTGGACTCTGTTTGTTCTGGGACCTGGACTCTCTGACGCGCTGGTTCTCCTCCGGCTTCTTTGAACCCTGGTCCTGGTTCTCCTCCAGCGTCTCTCCATCAGCGGGGGCAGGAAGTGGTCCAGACGAGGCAGCGCTGAGATTTCCTGCCGCGGCGCTTCCATCCATCCTGCTGAAGCTAGAAAAGCAGGAAGACGGAGAGAAAGACCCGGTTCAGATAGAAACCGCCAGATGTTCGGACCTTCGTTTGGTTCTGACTCTGAGGCAAAACAAACATTTTAAAGAAATCGCCTGAAACTTACAGAACAGTCGTTTTTGTCTGCTGAACCTTTGGAAGGCGGGCCTAAAAACAAGAACCTGGTGGTCCGGTTCCATCTGATCCTGCTCTGCTTAGACCTGAACCTCTCAGTTCAGGAACCAGAACCACAGGACCTCCTTGACAGGAAGCTCCGCCCACATCCCTCATATTGTCAGATTATGTTTTACTGAAGATTATTTTTGTGGAACACCAGAGAGGCTCTGACATTTTTTTTCAAAACATTTTTTATTTTCTAACCGACGCTTCTAATTATTAACATTTCCTTCTTTTAACTGCAGCTCATGTTTTAATATTATTTAAAATAAACATTTTAACATAATTGTATTAAATTCTGTAGTGTTAAATGTTTTAATTTTTTTTTTAGTTTCTTAAATTCTTTCCTAACCAGCAGAATTTATTTCAGCTGGATGACACAAAATTTATGTGAATTCATATTTTTGTCCATTTAATGTTTTCAGTGCGTGGAATTTGTTTGTAAAACATTTTGTAGAATAAAAGTTTAATTAATTTATCCTCATGTTTCTTTATTTTTCTGCTGCTGAAAACTTTTTTTTGGAAACGTTTCAGCCGTTTCTACATTAAAAGACCGATTTAACAAAATAAATAATTTTATTTCAATAAACCTGACTAAGTTCTGGGCGGGTCACAGAATCAGACGTTCAAACTAGTCACATGTGACCTCTGACCTTTAACCTCAAGTACTACGCAGAAGGATCCTTTGGTTCTCTGCAACATATACTGGTTGTGATTATCGTACCCACCACTGCACCCTGTATTCACTGGTTAACTGGACATCATTAACCTCACGCAGACTCTTCCACTGGTACATTTTCATCTTTAAATCACTTCTTGGTCTGCTGCCCTCATACATCTCCTCCTACATGTCTTTGCGTGAGTGCAGCTACAGTGTGCGCTCTCAGGACATGATTACCTGCAGTGTTCCGTCAGTGAGGACTGAACTTGGAAAAAGGGCCTTCTCCTACTCCGCTCCTGCTTCATGGAATATCTTACAAAAAGATCTGAAGCTCTCGACCTTGACTTCTCTAAATGGTTTTCAGAATCTGTTGGAATCCTGGCAAAAACCAATGCAGATCTGTTCCTGTCTTTGATTTTATACGTCTACCTTATAATGTTTTGCTAGTTTTTTGATACTTTGTTAAAAAAAAAAAAAAAAAAAACTTTCTTTTGTTTTTTTTTTTTCTCTCTTTTGTTTTCTATTGTTTATTGTTTGTTTGTTTATTGTTTAAGGAAATTATACCACTGCTGTTCATTGTTCTTTAGTTTTAGCAGGTCGCTTTCGTAAATGAGCCCTTGAGGTTCAAAAGATTTACCTGACTAAATAAAGGTTGAATATATCTATGCTCTGCAAAGTTCTTACCTGAGGAGGCGGAGCCTGAACGCACCTGGCGGACCCGGTCCTGTTTGATTGGCAGCTGAAAACAAACAAACAAAAAATGGCACAAACAAACAGTTCGTAGCTGCGCGTGCTTCTCCTCACTGTTGTTGTTTACTTGTTTTCTTCTTCTCCCGCTGGTTCGGTTCGGTTTCTGTCCTCTCGGCTCAACTCTCCACAAAACTCCCAACTTCCGCCTGGCAGGAAAGGTGGGTTCCCAGCTGTGACGTCAGAGGGATTTTTAAGGCGTGAAACCGGATCACGCAGTTAAAAATAAACAAATAAATAAATAAATAAAACCGGGACTGGATTTTATTTATATTGTTTATTGTTTTTATTTTATCATCTAAAATCTTAAAATAAATTCTTGTTTTGCAGCAAAAGAGTTTATGTCTGTTGACAGCTGCCTCCAGACTGTCAGACTGTTGATTGTTTGTTTTACAAATCACTGTCCTGCTGATGATTTGTTGAGTTTGTCTCCATCTCATGGACAAATAAAAACTTTAAATTATAAGCAGGCAGCCTCCCACTTTATTTAGAAAGCACCTAAACAAGAACAAGGGCAGAGGTCAAAGGTCAAATAATACAGCTGCTCAAGCTGACAGACAGGAATTTTCTGCTGGGTTTAATTTTTTAATGTTTATCCAACTCTTGGAGTCAGACAGGCAGTCGAGGAGAGGAAGGACAGAAGCATCACTCAGCCGTACAACCAGAACCAAGAGGTTCTGAAGTTCCAGATGGTCCAATAAAATAAAAGACATTCCTCTGATAAGAGTCAGAAAATCCAAGGTTAAAGTCTTCAGCCTGTGGTTCTCTGAGGCACCAGCAGGGAACAGCAGAGTGTCATGTGTCTCTGCAGAGTGGTTCTCAAACTCAACAGGTTGATGAGTCAAACAGAAAAACAATAAAACTAAATACTAAAAAACATAAAATAATCCTTCTGATATTCAAAAACTACATTTGCGAGATTCTAAACCGTCAGAACCAACGGCAGTCTGTCAGAAATAAAGTCCATTTCTGGGGGTTTCTGTTCCCCTATCACCTGTGCACCTTTGTTTGGGGGATAAAAGAAGATGAGAACCTATTTTTTGTCCTGTGCAGGCCTCCGTAGCTCAGTGAAGCAGAGAAAAACGAATTAAACGTGAAAAGCTTCCAAAAGGAACAGAAACCAAACAAAGAGGATGGATTTCAGAGAGAAGCCTCAACACTCCTAAATCAGTTAGTCCTGATCCGGTCCTGACCCCTGATCTGCTCATCCGGCCTTTGAAGAGCACACTTCAGGGAACTGGGTCGGGTCGGGGGGGTTCAGGAAAACTGATCGGGCCAAATGTTCCTCTGTTAAGTGACAAAATGCCCCGAGGTGTTTCAGCTCAAACGCACAGCTGGATGAGGTGGAAACACTCTGGATTCTGTGGTGTCAGGACATCTGCAGCATGCAGGACCATCTGATTGGACCACCTCTGTCTGCAAAGACCCCCTCTATCAAATCAAACCACTTCGGTATGACTGGACCCCCTCTATCAGATCAGACAGCATCTGTCTGACTGGACCCCCTCTACCAGACTGGACTACTTTTGAACACTGTAGGATCACAGGTGCAGCATTAGATTGGTTCCGCTGTTATGCCGGGTTCCCACCGAACGCATCTTGAGCAGCAAAAACGCTCTCAACTGCTTGTCTGTTGGCTGCTTGTCAACAGATGTCTGTTCACACCGAAGACGCGCAGTGGGAGGAGCGTCTTGGTCCTTTTCCGGTCGGGTTTGTTTTGTTTTTTGTACACCGGGCAGATAAAATCAGCTTTTCGTGAGCCTCGTTACTACTTGAGTGGGGTTTCTACGAGCCGAACTGCAGCTCCGGAAGTCTTTGTTGAGATTAAAACGTTTTTTTATGTTTGGGGTGATCGTACGCTCGAGCGGACAGCAGCAACTGTAAAAATGCCAAGTTTCTTACCGGAGGCTGGTTTCTTCATGGAGGCTCGTTGGGCTAATGCCGGGTCCCCACCAAACTTGTCAGAACGCTCCTGCCGCCCCCTTTTGGCCGCTTGTCACGTTCCCACAAAGCCACTGAAGACCGTCTGATGACGCGCACTGGGGAGGGCAGAGGGGAGGGGGTCTAGCTCGTTTTCCGGGTCAGTTGTTGTGTTACTGCAGCTCCGACAGTCTTTGTTGAGATTAAAACATTTTTTTATGTTTGGGGTGATCATATGCTGGAGCGGACAGCAGCAACTGTAAAAATGCCACGTTTCTTACCGGAGTTTGGTTCCAATTCATGGACGCTCGATCGGGTAAGTTTAAAAAGTCCAAAAAAAGTCCCGTTGTCGTTGTGTAATCACATAGCAGAGGCTCTCCCGACTGTTTGCTGGACACGTCGAGCCACCAGAGATCGAATTTTCTGGCGTTGGCGGCTCGACGCGTACGTTGCTTTGGACGCGCGCGTGCGTGGAAAGGAACTGTCGCGTGCCGGCGCGCCGCTTCAATCACTCAAAACGCGCCACTTCACAATATGCCGCGCATCGACGCCTCTCCACATAGACTTTGAATGTAAACCGGCCGCTTCAGCCGCCCGACACGGGTCCGGTGGGTACCAGGCATCAGTTTAAAAAGTCAAAAAAAAAGTTCCGTCGTCGTTGCGTCATCACATAGCAGAGTCGCTCCCGATTGGTTGCTGCGACGCGGCGAGCAGCCAAAGTTCGATTTGTTAAACTCCGGCAGCCGCTGCTTTGGACGCTCCGCGTGCGCGGAAAAGAACTTCCGCGCCCTGCCGCGCTGCTTGAACTACTCAAAACGCGCCGTGTCACACTTCGCCACTCCTCGCCGCTCCTCCACTTAGACTTTGCATGTAAACCGGCTGCTTCCGCTGCTCGAAACGCGTTTGGTGGGTAGCCGGCATTACCCAAGTGACAGGAGCTTCTGGCCATATATTAGGTTGGAAATAGTGTATCTGCGTCAGTGCCTCCTTCCTGTGGAGTCCCACAGGGCTCGATTCTTGGATGTCTTTTGTTTCCACTCCATCTGCTTCCTTTGGGGTCCATCCTGAGGAAACATGGTCTTTCATTTCATTCTTATGCTGATGATTGTCAGATTTATCTGCCCTTAAAGGTATTGTGACATGATGTTGGAACTATGCATAAAGTGGCACAACATATATATGTTGTATCATTCAACTACAGTATGTTCGTTTTTACAAGCAAAATGATAAATCAATGAAAATTTGTTTCAAAGTGATTTTAAACTTGGCGCTGTGTTTCGTCACGGGAAATCCGGGAACTTCCGCATGCGACGTCATGTGACGTTGGGACATGAAGTTCGGTCTGCGGCTGCTATTAGAACGCAGTTTCATTGTCTTCAAGATCGCCTTTTTTTTTTGTATAACTTGAAAAATGCCGGTATGTGTCGCATTTGGGTGTTCTAATATCGCCAGTGAACAAGTGAGCCTTTTCACTTTCCCAAAATATGAAAAACTTGGTCAAGAATGGACAAAACAAGTCCAGAGAACGTCCAGAGTCCCCTCGCTCCCTGAACGGTAAGGCTCTAATAAATACGGCTGCAGACCTACATTATAACCAGCTGTTTCTTGTTCATCACTCGAACTAACTTCAGCTTCCCAAACTGAAGACAAATCGCTCAAATCTTCACTTAAATTGCTTAATTCCTCGGTTTCTATATTCTCTGCCATTGTTATTTACAATGTGCGTTCATTACATTGCATCATAAAAATGCGTTGGCGTTTGACCCCTCCTTTCTCCACCCGAAAACTGCGACGCACTGCAGAGTTACGTCATTAAAACTATTTTTTTAAAAAAATACTTATATATTAATTATTCGAAGCATCTGTGTACAAAAAATCAAAGCTGAGTAGCTCCTCTTTCTAAAGATGTCTGTTTTAGCATATTGTCACAATACCTTTAAAACCTAACAGTTCTTGCACCATTCAAATAAGTTCAAGACAAAAA
>JBBPBX010066736.1:0-19591 GCA_038048925.1 Garcialebias charrua
CTCCTGGACGCCTCCCTGGTGAGGTGTTCCGGGCATGTCCCACCGGGAGGAGACCCAGAGGAAGACCCAGGACACGCTGGAGGGACTATGTTTCTCGGCTGGCCTGGGAACGCCTTGGGATTCCCCCAGAGGAGCTGCTCCAAGTGGCTGGGGAGAGGGAAGTCTGGGCCTCCCTACTTAGGCTGCTACCCCCGCGACCCGACCCCGGATAAGCGGAAGAAAATGGATGGATGGATGGATGGATAGACTGAGACACACCTCTGCTATAATTTCGAGCTAACAAATAATTGTTTATGTGATTTTCTTGTTAAATTACAGAGAAACGAGCCGTTCCGCCATATATATTTTTTTCTTTTTTCCTAAAAGCCTCTCGGCTGTTGCCTGAAGCCAGTCTCTGAAACTGTCTTTTCGCAGTCCAAAAAAGCTAAGAAACAGTTGCATGACTCACTGGAAATATGTTTAAAGTTAGAAAACACTCACCTGCGCAGACACCTCTTGAAAAATCTTTTCATTGCACGTCACTCCATCCAGCTCCCTCTGACTATTTTCATCGGCCAGCAAATACAGAAAAGCCTGAACCTCCGCGTTTGACCACGGTTGTGACATAATTATTAGCCTGTGTTAATTCTAAAAAATATGCTCCTCCGACTTGTTGTTCTCGATTTTGACGGGATGGCAGTTTGCATTTCCTGGAAGACTGAATCTCCGACCTCAGACCTAGGAATACGCCCCCTGACCAATCAGTGACCACACTGTGCTGATGTCATAACTGGACCCTACAAGAACTAGACCTATGTACCCCAGTCAAGAAGGTCCCAAAATAGGTCTGGTTTCACGTGAACAGGCCCTGTGGGTACACTCCATAACTAGTTGTTAACTAGTTACGAAGGAGACCGAACGAGCGCGAACAGGCCCTGTGGATAAAGGGCAAAAGTAAATGAAACTATTATGAAAATAGTTCCAAGCGGTGTTCACGTCATTGATTAATAGAATACGTTGCCAATCAAAGTGGGATAGATCCCAGAGGAATGACTGTTCACAAAAATGTTTCAAATCCCTTTTTTGAATTATTCTGGGCTTAGAAGGAGGAAGTTTAATCGTGCTAAGAGCTGTTATCACACAGTGATCACTTAGAATGTTAGCAAATACACCTGTACCAGGGAATTTGTGAGGCATATTTGTTAGAAACAGATCTAAGATGGAAAATTCTTCAGGACAATTTTTGTTTGGTCTAGTGGGAGAGTTAGAGTTGGGTTAGATTGAGAGATAGGCAACATTCCTTGAATTTATCACAGAGGGGGGTCGACTTATCCCAGTCAATGTTGAAATCTCCTGCCACCAAAATTTCATTGTATTTTAAATTTCCTATGAATTCTGTCAGGGAGGACAGAGCCTCGGGTGTTGCGGAGGGGGGACGATAACAGTCCACTACAGATAAGATCTGACCTCCTTTCAAAGGGATGTTCACATCTAAAGCCTCAAACTGGTTTGGGATTGTTTTTTTAGACGCAATACTGGCAGCCAAAGAATCTCTGATGTAGATAGCGACTCCACCCCCCCCTTTTTCACTATCACATTGATAGATCTTAAACCCATTGATTACCAGATCATTATTCAGAACAGATTTGTTGAGCCAAGTTTCAGAGATGAAGATCACATCTGCCCCAGAAGAACTGACCTGAATTTTCAAGTAATCAAGTTTTTTTAGAAGGCTACGAGTGTTTACATGCAGGAAACGAAGACCAGACTTATTTTTAAAGTCATTTGGTGTACTATAGTTAGTGGGGGGGGGGGCTGAATCCCTGAGATCAATAACATTATTATCAGACATTTTCTTGACTTCTTTGTCACTGATGTGTAATTACAGGAGTTAACAGTGTGACATTTTGCCCCCATAATTGAACCATGAGAAACATTAATGAAGACACGATCATTCAGAACCTAAAAACAGTGAAAGTTGAAGTGATGGGCAGATCCAGATGTGTTAATAAGATTCAGTGATTCCAGATAGTCTGAGATCTGAAAATAATGGCAATAATATGAATGGTGCAGAAAAGTCTCAGACCATAAAGCGTCACAAGTTAAATGGGCAAACAAATCCGTTGTGGAGGCCCAACTACAGTTTGAATTGGGCTGAGGGGGGCCCCAGCCCCCTTGTGAATAAGAATGGATGTGGCCATGGGGGACAGAAGCTGGACCCAGAATCAACGAATAGAAACAAATAATTTGTAGCAAATAGTAGAGTGAACTCTTAGGCAGTACTTAGGCTGCTACCCCCGCCACCCGACCCCGGATAAGCGGAAGAAAATGGATGGATAGATGGATGGATGGATATTAGAGTGAACTGCCAGAAGATCCTCCTGAAATTAAAGGCATGGTCCAAGCCTGTTTCAGGTCAGCAGGGAGCAGCAGCGGGAAAACAAGAACCAAAACAGCGCAGCTACAGCCACTCCGCGCTTCACGTCACTCTGCTCGTCCGATCACCATAGCACGAAAGGCCGCTGAAGGGATTTCAGTTTTAATGGTGTTCGGAAATGACCAGGCGTCTCTTGAGAAAAGTAAGGTTTATTGATTAAGACACAGGTTTAAAACAGGATAAACAGAAAATGGGCATTAGGTCAATTCATGTGCACACGAACCAAGCTGCTGGATCGAACCTCTCGCCGTGAAGTCGCCCCAGGAATGCCTAAAGTCTCTCCTTGATACGTGATGTTATGTGGTACCATAAATTGTTTTGGGATACTGCTGTTGTCCCATTGGTCAAACCTGATAGTAACCTTAGCAACGAGATTTATGACCCTGCTCAAGGTCTCTGCTCCTGACCTTATCAGTTTGTGTGCTTCTTTGTCTGTGCAAATTCAGAGGAGCAGTTCTAGATTTAAACGAGTTTTGCTTAAGTTTAAACAAGTTATTGTCCTGTGCACCTTGTGTGTGATTAACTAAGTGTAAGCCTGTGTATTGAGCATAACTAAATGTATTTCTGATGTGTGTGGTATACTAAAGATGTTTTTGCTGCATGTGTGCCCTCCCCCCTGGAATGTGTTGTGTGCAGCTCTGGTTTGCTTCAAAGAGGTGGCCCGTGGGTTGAGGCCTGCTCCAGCAGCTCTGGTCGTAAGATTAATACTGGCACAGCTGAACATGTGAAACCCTTTGTGGTTACATGAGAAACACAGTTGCAAATAGAAACACATCTACTATAGGTTTGATCATGTGAATAATATAGGTTTAAGCATAATAACGTGTATAACAGTGATTTATCCTTCATCTCCCTCTCTCGGCCTATCAAAGATAGGCCGCAACCACCAGCAGAGCACCAGGGGCCCCCGCAGAGGAACCCCATCCCAACACACCAGCGAAGGAAAACCACCCACAACAAAAAATAAAAATCAAGCAAACAAACCACCAAAATCAACTAACCCTACCCCAAACCTCCATCCGACTCCAAAACTAAACATCATCTAAACACAAAAACAACAATCAACCGTCGAAAGCCTTAGTGGCCTATTCTAACCAAGCCTAAAATGATAAACGCAGTTCCCCTCTTCGCTCCAACTCCCCAGCTGGGGTCCACCTCCGAGTTCCCCATCCACTCTACAGGTATCTGGACTCCGCCGAATACCTGAGAGCTCCTTCACCCAGCAGCGAACTGCGCCTGACCTCCATCTGACCCCAGAACCAACCATCCCGACTAACCCCAAACTGACTCCATCATTAAACCCGAAAAACAAGATGAAAACATGAAACCCCCTCCAAACAGCAAGATCATCAGAGAAATAATATAATTAGGACAAAAGCAACACTCCTCCATTCCACACTCAAACACTCCCCACTACTACAGGTATCTGTTGTCTGCCAAATACAGGTGAGTTTGTGCGGCAGGCGACGGTGTGGACCCCGCCTGCACCAAGGGAAACGCCGTCCCAAAATCCTCCATTTCCCTGGAAGCAATCATCCTCGAGATTTTCGCCCGTGCACAAGGTGACACACACCCCATAAATAGGCAGAACAGAACCAAAATAGCTAGTGGCAAGGCCAAAAGCTTAACTAACACCTGTTGCCATGACCCTCTCGTGAACCAAGACAGTACATGCCACAGCCCTGTGTGCGCCTCCTCCGTCTGATGCTCCTGAAGCTCTCTCAGAAGGCGCAGGGCCGCTGTCACCCTGACCTGCGGATCTGAAACAGACGCCTCAGGTATAAAGGTACAGCAGGTGTTAACATTGATCATCACACACACACCATTAACAGACGCCTTAAACAAATCCAACAGCAATTCATGATTTAAGGACACCACACGCAGGGCCCACGACTCCGCAGAGGTGGTCCCAAACTCCTGCACAGACTCATAAAGGAACATCCCAAAGTGGTAGTCTAAAGCTTCCACACGCAACAGGTGATCTCCGACCTTTGACCCCGGGAAGAAGCTACGCTTCCATTCCACCGGGACCTCTGAACCCCAAAAAGACTCGTGCTGACTGACGTCAGAAGTCTTCGACCCTCCCACATAATGAGAACCGTTACTCAAAGACACCAGGTACGACTCGTCTGTAACCGCAACAGGTGCACAGCACCCAGTCCAGTTTGCGGGCAATGTCAGCAGCACCTGATGTCCACACAGCCAGCCCAAAGCCTCGACCGGATACGTGCCATTACTGCCAGGCACACCCATGAATTCCCTACCTGGGTGGTATAGCGCTCGACACCTCCCTTCTGGGAGTGACCCCACCACCACCTGATAAGAGTCCTGATGGTGGACGCGGCGCACACAAACAGGGAACTGTCCACTGGATGGCCACTCCACAAACTGAGCTAACACCATCGGCTGTGATAATGTGCTCAATTTGCACCTTTTAGGCTGACACTGCAGGTGCTCCCTGAAGAATCCTCTGGAGCTGATCTGCAGAACACAGAATGACAACAACCGGTCAAGAGGTTTAACACGCAGTGGCAGCCGTGATTCTGCTACCGGAAGTGGGGTACAGATGTAAGATTCGGACGTGTGACGGTTCCTGGCCAGGAACTGTGCATATTTATACCAAGAGTTCCTTTGAAAGACTTCAGAGAAATTCATCGACAGAAGATCAGCATCCCGCACCCGTGGCCACACCTCCTGCATGAGGGCATCTCTCTTGTCCCTCTGCTGGGGTACGGGTTGATAGCAACTCGGACGACCTGGTATCACACAGAAATACTCCAACACCAAAATGATGGAGACCACAGTTCCTGAGATCCCACCTCCTATCACAAATAATCTGTGATGGCCCCAGGCCATGGTGGACCCACGCCAGAAACACAGCACCACGTCAACACAGTGCACCCCTGAATGTGATGGTACAATACGAAAACACAAGTAAAATGACCCCCTGTACAGTAAAATCAACAACCCTGGAAAAGAAGACACATAGAATGAATTCAGAGATGAAATTTCAAAAACATGCACAGTTAACAAAATCTTTTTTTTTTTTTTTTAAACACAGGCACCCTGGATCCGGACCTGTAAGGAAACACAGATTCCAAAGGAACACCTCCCACTCCCGACCAGTTTAAATCAGAATTCTGGAAGATTTCAGAACCTTAATTCTTCTTTATTTTAGCTGTGAAATCGAGAGATGTAACTTCAAACCCTTGAAAATCATATATGTGTGCATAAGAAGTATGAGTAGATGTATTGACCTTTAATTTTAAGAAAAATACGAACTACTTGAGGTAATACTAACTAATTGATTATGTGTAGTTGTCAGAGAACAGCTAATGTTTGGCAGCTAAGCTCAATGTAATGCAGTCTAGTATACAACACTCATTAAAGAGTAAGTATGTAATCTAACCTTTAACCTTCACTGTGTGCTTTAAGAGTGATTTTTAAAGTTAAAACCATATGATATCAGTGAATTAGCTAACCCTTGATGATTTCAAAACACCAAACACATACACTTGCAAAATGTCAACTACTTTTCCAGTTCAGCTATATTGATTATGTCTTAGGTTTTTTAAACTCTGCTCCCTGTTCTCCTCAGATCTTTGTTGACCACGGCACTCTTCAGGGGCCACGAAGGGCGTCGCTTCGCCACCACCTTATCAATTTTGGGCTGCAAAAAGCTATTATACCCAGCCGGTACTTCGTCCAAATTTCCCCGCTCCACTGGTCAAGCAAATTGCCCCGACCCAAATAAGATGGCAGACCCCCCTCCTCTTCAGGTCCACCTGCTGGGCTCTGCCAGTTCAAGCTGCAGGATCTTCCCTCTCAAGGCAGGCAGGCCGGACCGGTTATAAAGGCAAGAACAAAGATGCTTCTCAAGATGACTTCCCACAGCGAGAAGACAGGTGTCTGCAGAATGCCTCTTCTCCTACTCAACCCAGAACACCTCACGGACTGATGACTTCCACGGAAGAGGAAGTGAAGCGAAGCGGCGACAGAACCCCACACCTTCTCGACCACTCTCTCAAAGATGAAGATGCAGGACAGCCCACCTCTCGTGTGGACCTGCTCGCTCCAGATGACCCTTCAGAGCTCTCCGCTCTGAAGCTCCGTGAGATCTTCCTCGACCTGTTGTGATGACCTTTGGGGTTCTCCCTCCAGACCACTCTGGCTGTGTCTCACCCTCTCTGGCGCGCTGATGATGTGCGTTTCAGCAGCCCAGATGTGCTCGCTCACGTGGTGACTCTCTCTCTTATAGACTCTGAGAAGCCCCCAGGATGTCAGTGGGCCTCCCGCCTTCGATCAGGCTTTGTCGCCCCAGGCGTGATGGATTCACCGGTCTGGAGATGCAAGCTGGACAAACGACTATTAGTCTCACAGAGTACATTATATGTCATTTTAACAACACACAACCCCTATTTACAGACGTCCTCCCCTACTGGGCATTTGCTAAAGCCCCAGTTAATTAATTTTAGTCTGTGCACAGATTACAGCCAATTTTTCAAAAATATACTAACATGTTTGAGGCCTAAAGTATTTCTAATATTCCCTAGATTTGCATTGCTAAAATGTATACAATCATCCGATCTGATTTTTGCAGAACGAAAGGAAAAAAAATGTCTTGGAATGTAGCAATTGATTAAAATTCTGAACTGTTTTCTCGTCTTCTCTCTTGTTTTTGTTATGCCTCTGGTCAGCCAGTGAATGTGGCACGTCAACCAGAAAATTTCTGAACTCTTTTACCGGTTCGAGCATGTCCGTACAACCAATTATTATCTCATGACCTGGTGTCCTTACGGTCGGAAATTTTCTTTATTCGCGCGACTTCCCTGTCCATTGAGGATCACGCAACGAAAGCACGGCGCATACGTGCCCAAATGTTCTGATCAGAAAGTCCAAAATGTGTGTGTGCCACCAGCTGAATGAATTTCCCTTCATCTGGTGTGCACGCACCTGCGCGAGTCGCCGCTCCTCAGAATCCTCTTCTCCATCTTCTGGATGGTCCACCCACACTGTCTTCTCTTCCTTGAGGATCCGCCCCTGTTGACAGCAAGCCGCAGAGGCCTCATCCCATCTCATGGCCCTCTCTTCTTCTGGAGTGACCATCACCATCTGACGTCAATTGATGTATCCCGATGCTCTTTTTCCTTCCAAATCAACTTGACAGTTACATTCCTGATGTGTATTTATCGCCTGTGTGTTGGTTTTGTCAAAGCTGTGATACCACATCGCACGTCTGCTTCCTTTGTCTCCCTTTGCTGTCCAAAACCCTCTCTTGTCCACTGAACGAGCTTAGTTAGTGCTGCAGCCAAAGTTCACACAGAGCCCTGCCTCCGCCCTCGGCGCTGACTGTGTCCCTCTTTCTGCTTCAAACCTATCATCGCGTCAAAACACTGATATGTCTGAAGCCCCTCACCAAACCAGCACTATCGCTGCTCCGCTTTTCTGTCCACAATAACCATTTTTCTCACTGACCACCACGTGCTCCTTCTGTATTTCCTAATTTATTGATCTCGTTGTACCCATCAGACTCCTGCCAATGCCTCCCCTCGAGGAGAAATGCCATTAAATATTTAACCTTTCAACCTAATATGAATAATTGAGGTGACACCAATTTCACCTGTGAAGATATTCACAAACTCATTTTCCTGTAGGCCTCGGGATGAGAGCCTTGTTATCTTGTTTTAGAGCCTACTGGGATGGGGAGAAGCAGACAAACAGAACTCACCGTCCAGTATTAATCTATTAATCCTGTGGCCTGCGGTGGCCTGTTCTATGTGTCATCATTAAATAATGCACTTTACGTTTGGCCCTGAGACTGAGGCCCCAATGTGACCCCACCGATTCGAATGTGAGGCCGACGCCTTCACGGGTTGCTTGAATGAGTGACTCGTGACAGCTGTTTCACATGCTCATGCTCTGATCGTGTGAATTTGTCCATTTGTCCAGCTTAGGTCAGCTCCAGTGTCCCGCCCCTTTTGTCTGGGTGGCTTTCTCTGCAGGATGCCCCAAGTCCTGACTTCATTTGATTTCACGTTGTGTTTGCTGACTTTGACATCTGTTTGTGTCCTGGACTGTTGTTTTGTTCAGGTCGTAACCTTGAACTATGGTTGAGGAAGTTCATGGACATTCTGGTGTTTGAATGACAGTTCTTTGCTTTTTCCTTCAACTGTCTGTGTGTCCATTCATGAGTGAGAGGTCTCGCTCCCACTTCCTGTCCGCTGTCGCTCTCAGAGTCAAAATGAACCATGTAGACGTCAACTTTATGCATTCAAATCCAATGGAGCCATCACTGTTCCCCCAATCTCCTGACAAACGAAAAGTTTCGTGCATTTTGGTTGAATCCTAGCTCATGGCAAATTACATTATGTGTGTGGTAATAAAGAAATCTGCCTGTCTCTTGCTCCATTCCCACCAGCTTTGTGCTGTTAGGCTGTGAAAGAAAAACAAATTAATCTAACGCCCTTATATTATTAAACCAAAATTCAAAAGCTATATTTGTTTCATTCGGCATTTGTCTCCAACCAAAACACATCTCGCAGGGTCTGGTCTGCACAACGGGTTTTTCACCTCTAATCTAAAGTCCAAAAGCAAAAAAAATAAATTCACATCAACTTTAAAGTTCACTGAACCTCAACCCGAAACTGTCTCACTTCTCTCTAGAACTCTCGTGTTTGCCTAATTGGTGAATTGCTGACCTCTTAAAATTTCTAAAATAAGTTCTTTGCTCTGTGGCTGATTTCAAGATAAATGTTTAATCTCACCTCACCTTCCTCATCTTCTCTCGGATACTTCCACAACCCCTCTCTCTTCTTGGGGCCTGAACTCACTCCCTCCATCTCCTGCCTCCTGTCTTCTTCTCAACTTCCTTGTGTACTTTTCTGTCTCAACTTCCTGTTTGCTCCTTCATCCACTTGCTTTTCACTTTCTGGGTCACCTCATCCCTCTCTGTCTTTGCCTTCCTCCCTTCGGGGGGCCGTAGCACCCCCTCCCTGTCTCTTCCTCGTAACGTCTTGCAGCTCGATTTTCTTCCTCTCTCTCATAGTCTCGTGGGCGAGGGGTCAGTGAACCTGGCCACTCCCTTTCTCTTTGCTCACCATCCCAACTGAACCTCTTATCTACGTCACTACGTAAATATTCTACCCTTTGTCTCCGCATCCGATCCTCCATGCTGCTCCCTGCTCGGGCCTGCTCCTCATCCTCCTTTCCTCCTCCTCGTCTCTTCTCTGACCTCTCCTTCTAGGAAACATGGGAAACTGACCGGCAGGCGGAGCAGCAGGAGCAGCCTGAGGGGCCGGAGGCGCGGTGGGACTGACAGCATATGGAGGCGGTGTCATTTTTTCATCTGATGTGGCAGCACTTTCTGTCTCTCCAACATTCTGAACGCTCTGAGCTAACAAAGCGAGCTGTGTGTACACCTCGACTAAATGTTTTTGCTGTTGGTGATTTTTATTAAGTTTAGAACGCTCCCAAAATGATGTACAAATTGTTTGATTAGCTTGTATGCATTCTAATTGCTTTTGCTGTTCCTTCACTTTTGCCCAAACTAATTGGGTAACGTTTTCTGTTGACTTTTCTGATGACCTCACAATTTGTAGGAGCAACGTGTCCAGCTGTTTGGACTTTGGAGAGTTCTCTCCATGCATTATTGTAATGGCCGCCTGAACCCTTATCGTTTGATTCTGTAAAGGTTCCTGTTGTTGGTCCCCTCTCTGCTTAATGTGCGCCATACTCGTCTTTTCAAACATTCACTCAAAAGCTTTATTTTCAATCGTTTCTCCCATGCGCTGAGTTCTCTTGAAAGAACACAGTAAAAAAGTCTGAAAGAATCTGAGGGAACACCTCTGCCTTCAGGCTTCTTACTATGTTAATCAACAGCTCCCCCTAGCGGAAAAATTATGGCAGCACCACACATTTACCACTCAGTCATTCAAAGATCCGTTCTTTTTTTTTCTTTAAACCCCACACTCCTGAGTCGACACAAACATATAACAAAACGAACAATTAAAACATCTAATTTGAATCTAATTGAGATCTCAGGCCCTAAAACGACGATTTACACTAAATCTGGAAGAAATGCGACGCAAAATATTTTTATTTTTATATATAAAATAAACACCAGTGGCATTAATATGCTTCCGTATTCAACCTCTTTTTTTTTTTAGACGTCTTCGATCCTTGCTCCCAGGGCGATTCCACTACGCTATACCCCGCAAGTTTAGCGTAAGGCCCACTGGGATTGTTCACCTCAGCGTGAACTTCTGGCGACCCCTCCACGTCGGCCAGATTACGGTTTTACGTATGATCTTCCAAAACAAGCGGCAGTCGTTTTTTTCTACTCGCGAGCGGATGCGAAACAAGTTGAAACGACCTTTTCCAGCTACTCAGAGGATCAAACGCACCGTAAGCGCTTTTCCAAACAAGACCGTGAAACAAGACACCGGGACCGGACTACCCACTACCGGCACGAGTCAGCCGGAGTGAAACAAGCCCGTCGGCAGCGGCTACTCACAGCTTGAATTGAAACGCTTATCTCCAAACAGTAAGTAATAAAAACTTCGACGTTCGCCTGACCCGTGATATAAACGAACGTGCTCTCCTCGGCCGCCCTGGGCGGGGAGGGGCCTGTGGCCCACACTGGTTCCGAACCGAACCGACGCGCTTCTGTTTAAGCTGAAACCTGTGTCTGAGGAAAACCTCTTATAAACTAGTTTAATAGTTTTATTTATCTTCCCAAGAACTCTTTATCACGAGAGAACCTGTGGGACCTAAAGTGCAGTAAATTTGGTTTCTGGGCCAAATTGTTGTTCTAGTTAAACACGGTAACAACTCACCTTATCTTGTTGTTTTGGGCCCCTGCACTCTCGGATCCACGAGCTCCTCGTCCTCTCAGAAGTCCGCCTGGGTCATCACGTCGGTCGGTCACCAATCTGAAGGGATTTCAGTTTAATGGTGTTCGGAAATGACCAGGCGTCTCTTGAAAAAAGTAAGGTTTATTGATTAAGACACAGGTTTAAAACAGGTTAAACAGAAAATGGGCATTAGGTCAATTCATGTGCACACGAACCAAGCTGCTGGATCGAACCTCTCGCCGTGAAGTCGTCCCAGGAATGCCTAAAGTCTCTTCTTGATACGTGATGTTATGTGGTACCATAAATTGTTTTGGGTTACTGCTGTTGTCCCATTGGTCAAACCTGATAGTAACCTTAGCAACAGAGATTTATGACCTTGCTGAAGGTCTCTGCTCCTGACCTTATCAGTTTGTGTGCTTCTTTGTCTGTGCAAATTCAGAGGAGCAGTTCTAGATTTAATCGAGTTTTGCTTAAGTTTAAACAAGTTATTGTCCTGTGCACCTTGTGTGTGATTAACTAAGTGTAAGCCTGTGTATTGAGCATAACTAAATGTATTTCTGATGTGTGTGGTATACTAAAGATGTTTTTTGCTGCATGTGTGCCCTCCCCCCTGGAATGTGTTGTGTGCAGCTCTGGTTTGCTTCAAAGAGGTGGTCCGTGGGTTGAGGCCTGCTCCAGCAGCTCTGGTCCGTAAGATTAATACTGGCACAGCTGAACATGTGAAACCCTTTGTGGTTACATGAGAAACACAGTTGCGAATAGAAATACATCTACTATAGGTTTGATCATGTGAATAATATAGGTTTAATCATAATAACGTGTATAACAGTGATTTATCCTTCAATGGACATAAGTTCTATGGCCTTTTTCAATTAGCTTGAATTTCCTTACTCAGGTTGGCTTTGTTCATCGTCAGTCTTTCCATTATTAGGTAGTCCTACTTACTGCTTAGAACCTCAGCTGAGGCTCCAAGCAAACCAAGTTGAGCTCAAGATTTGATGTCAGCAGACTGCAGGTCATTGATTGGTCAGAGTGACATCAATCATGAGTGTATGTTTCAAGAGTTAAATCCATCAGTTCTTAAAATTCACAACTGTAGCATTAATTTTAGTTACAAATCCATTAAAATGACAACACCAAGACAAGTTATAGCCTATAGGACCTATAAAGGTTCAAGCATGCTAGATGTTGACAACAGTATTCAGACAAAATGGACTTGATTTACTGACTCTGACCAGTGATAGGAAGGTGGCCTTGATTTGACCCAGCACTTTTGGTAATCAGTGGCAGAGTATGGCGAGTGTTTCATGACTTTATTTTACTTAGTTGCTTGTTGCCGTGTACAGAAAATAGTATTGTGGAAGTTTGGAGCATTCAATCACAAACCATCTAGACTTGAGTAGAGCTGAAACGAGTCCCAGTGAGACCGGACAAAGGAAAACAGCTACGACATTAGTTCAACTGCATTTATGTTTTGTATGTGAATACTTTTGGTCAATCCACCTAAGAAGACCTTAGCAGGTCGCTTTCGTAAATGAGCCCATGAGGTTCAAAAGATTTACCTGACTAAATAAAGGTTGAATGAAAAAATTCACTAGACTTAAAGGGGACCACATATTCAAAATTCACTTTTTAATGTTTTTTTTACTCAACTTTGGGTATTTACTTCATAAAAAAACAGTCCTAAGGCCAAAAAAATGCACCCAGTGGTTTATTTACTCTAAGTAGATTTATTTATCTTTGATAAATACACTTCGTTTCCCACTTCCTGCGGTTTGTGACGTCACAAACCGCAGCCAACCGCAGCCAACCACCTCAAACCTGAGTCCAGCCCCTCACCTAGCAACCCCTGGTGATGCTCCACCCACTTCAGTATTAAACACATGACTGTTGTTTTTCATGATTTCATCTCATCTTTTGTTTATATGTTCTTAATTTCATGTGTACAGCACTTTGTTGCAGCTGTGTTTTTTTTAAATGGCTTTATAAATAAAGTATAATTGTTATTTTTATGTTTTAGTTCAATTTTTAGTGTATTTGCGATCGCTCCCAACGCGCAGCCGGCAAAAATTAAACGAGCGGACCCCCGGCGTAGGGACCGGTTGCGACGGGACCCTCTTCTGGCGCGATGGAGCGGAGCTTCAACTGTACAGCCTCATTTCAGCCTCGCAGCAGTGAGGACCTTCTCCTTACGGATTAATTTACGGGAGACACTTGGTGAACTTTGTGTTGTCTTGACTGGAACAGCGATAACTCCCAAAATCTCCGCGTGCAACGAGCGGAGCTGGCGAAAACCGGAAGAGGAACAAGCTAACATTAGCTTCGGATTCGGGTGGTCTCATGCTAAAAGGAGCAGCAAATTGCGGCGCGCTCAGACGGGTTTCGGTAAGTTATCTTAAGCTGACACTAACAGTAAGTCAAATGAGTAATAAAAAAAGAGCTAATTTTAAAACAACAACACATTACAGATACTGGCTGTTACAGAGGGCGTAAACAGATCGTTGAAGGGCGTGGACTTCAAGAAACCGGTCGTTCAAAACGAAAGTTAAAAATGGCAGAATTAAAAAGGGTATAATTAATTATCTAAAAATTATTTTGTGTATTAAAATGAATTAATATTGTCAATATAGCACACAGACACATAAACATTTTAAATACCTATATGTGGTCTCATTTAACGCCCACCTGCTTTAGATGAGAGCAATGACAGAAGAGGAAGTGAGGAGGAAAACCGGTTTAATGCTAGATTATTACTTTTTTTTTAATGCATCTTACATTTTTTCCAATATACTGAGGCCCTGTTAGAAACAAAGTCAATTCTAGCCATTTCTAACCATATGAGCACAGAGTAATTAGAAGATAATCTGAGGCCAAAAGCAACTTTAAAAATGAGTAACATTTTCAGAATTCTCCAAAATTAGGAGGAATGTTGCAACTTCACAAAAAACTAATCTATTATGCAGATTCAACACGATTTGTCTCGGTTCATTCAAACCACATGAGGTTAAATAACTGTAAAAATGCTTCTTGGAGACACTGCTGCCATCCTAGCGAGCCAATATTGTCACATGACAAAATCTCAGTTTTCTGTGCTGTTAAAAATTTAAAATTGTACAAGATTACCAAGGATTAAAACAAACCGATGGAAGCAACAGAATAGGCAACTCAAATGTCTTTTTTTTTCGTGGTAGTTCTGGTTAATGAAAAAGAAGCCAGAGTCGAACTGCAGGTCATGATGGGAACATTACAACTAAAATAAAGTTATTCAAAATGACATTTTAATCTCATAATAAAACAAGTGAGGGATGAAGTATTCGTTTAAAAGAATTTAAAGCTACATTTGTTAATTTGTTTCCTTCATGAGAACATCTGTTAATGTAAGCTTACATCAGTGAAGCTAATAACATTTAGCACATCATACATTAATTCTATAGTTTTCTGCAAAGATTCTGACAGAAACTTGTTGGTGATAAATTTACATAATTAGAATATTAAAACATATCGCTCACTGTCCCACACTATGGGAGTCAATAAAACTGAGGAAAACCATCTCAGCTACAACGCAAAATAAACCCATTTGCACTTTAAATATGTATAAATGTGTAAACTTTGTTGGGTAAAACCAGATTTTTAATGAAAACTGACTTTAGATTGTACAAAACACATGATAGTTAAACTAAAAAATAAACCGTTGTCTACATGAGTGAAAAACAAATTTTCAGTCACCAACTACTACTGGTCCCAGGCCTGCTTCTAATGTTCAGGAACAGACACGTAATAACGGATCCATAATCAAATGAATAAATAGCATTAGTGTAACTTTATACACCATTTACACCTGTACAATGTTTTTGTGTCTCATATGAAAATGGAAAAACTTGTCTAGCGGTGTATGAAAAAACAACAAAAAAAAAACAGTAGGTTGTTCTCATTCTAAAAGCTTATGATTGCATACAGTTGCAAAACAATAATTAATCTCAATCAGAAAAAAATAATTTCAGTTCCCCGTACTATGTTGTCTCAAAATCTAAATAGGAAAGCAAAGGTGTTCAGTACACATGATACAGCAGAGGAGCCAGAGTTTCTCAGTTAATGTAAAATGTTTCATGGACAGTAGGAGAAAGCTAAATACACGTGAGAAGACGATGACCAGAAACTTTGCACAAGAGTCTTGTCCCATCTTTTAGAGATTGAAGCAAAGATAAACAATAAAGAAATTCCTTGCAATAGACAATATTTTAAATGGAAGTCTCCTAGAAGTGACTGAGTGATCAGAAGATGCCGCTGGGCAACTCTTTGCTGAACATGCCATCAAAGTCCAGCTCTCTGCTCATCAGATCGTCCTCGACGCTCTCCAGCGCCCACTGGTGGTCAGTCAGTTCCAGTGCTTCCCACTCAGCCTAAAGCAAGGACAAAGATCACACGAGACGCTTTAAAATCCCGTCTTCTCTTTAACTTATGCCGTTACTACAGCACATACTTTGAATGCTTTGTTTGTATCTGCAGGCATGGCCATGGCAGCTCCACTCATCTGCTCTTGCATGATCCTCGACTGATCGGCACCTGGAGGGGTTGAAGTGCCGACGTTCAGCGTGAAGGAATGAGAATAAGCTCATTGACAACTCCAACTTACCTGTAGTTAATAAAACTTACCATTATCTTGGCCTAAAATCAACGAGTACATGCTTCGGAGTCCAAACACGTTGAGGAAATACCACGATGCTGAGCTCACCCTTGATGATAAATGGGCAGAAAAAGAAAGAAAAAAAACTGTTAAAAGAATGTCACACACTTGTACACCTCTTGTTTTATTAGCTTACCAGGAAGCATCCAATGAGAGCAGCTCGATTCCTTGTTGGAGCATAGGCTTAAAGCGCAGCGTGAGGGGGAACGGGACTTTAGCTTGAAAGGAACAGACGAACAACATGACATCGGGTCAGACAAGTTTAGAGCGGTTGAGTTAAACGTCTGTGAGTGAAGAATATACTTGTTACGAATCCCGAGAAGGTCCAGTTGATCCAGCCGCCGATGAGGATCATTGGAAGCACATTGGTGACGTTACCCTTCATCATGTCTGTCAGCATGCTGGGATCTGTGAAAACACACAGAGAACTATGTAATAGAGAAGTGGTTTTCTATTCTAAAACAAATTTAAATGTTGCACTGATGGGATTTTTTTTTTACATGGACACAGCAACCTATAATCATGATTTATTGCTTGTTTAAGGTTTATATGATGGGGGGTGGGGGACATGGCAAAAAAAGGTGAATCTTACTTTTACCCTTGCCACCACTACTTAGCCTTACTCCTAAGTGTTGGGCATTTATAAAGGTTTGTTGTATCACAGTTTTTTCTGTGACAAGTTAAAAAACGGTAAAGCTGTAAGTCACTCCTCTCAAAGCAAAGAGTTTTCAATGATGCACTTCCAAAGGAAAGTTACAATAACAAAAAATTAAAATTAAAAAAATCCTAAAAGGAAATATTGTTTCTGGTAAAAATTCCGGTTTTACTTCCGGTTTGACGGCAGAAGCAGCGAGCAGTCGGTGGAAAAATACAGGGGAGACCTTGCTGTAAACGCTCTGGACTGAGGTTCACGGAGGCAGACCGGACTGGACCGAGGCAGAACCAGCGAAGCAGTGGAAAAGTACAGGCAGCTGCAGATCTTGGAGGAGCAACGAGCTAACATGCTAACAAACGGAGGAAGGCTTCACTAGCTCCCAGTAGGAAATTAACTCTTTTTTCCCTTCATTATGGCTCTCAAATGTATGTGTTTTTTGATAATTATGTAGGGTACTGTGTTAAGATAGGCTAAGTGCTTGGTAAAATACAGTACTGTACGTATAAGGTGCAGTTTGTACGTATGTTCCGACTTACGTCGAAATTCGGTTTACGACGGCGCGTAGGAACGGAACTCCGTCGTAAGTCGGGGACTACCTGTATATATAAGAAACAAACTCCACCCAAATGATTGGTTGTGTTTATTTCCATTTAAAAAGCATAAAAAAGCCTCAATGTTGAGGTTTGTATCAAGCTAGATAATGTTATTTGGCACATTGTATATTCTGAGGGGGGAACAATACTATGGTAAATGGACAGTACTTCTATAGCACCTTTCTGTCGTATACTCAAAGCTCTTTACACTACAGTCTGTGCCCTCATTTATCCATTCATACATCACTCTACTAGATCTATACAAAGAATAATCAGAGCTTTATCACATTCATACACTGATGGGACACACATCAAAGGCAATGAGGGGTTCAGTGTCTTGCCCAGGGACACTTCAGCATGTGACTACTGGTGGAATCGAACCCTCAATCTTGCATTGGAGGACGACTGCTCTGACCACTCAGCCACAGCCGCTTCCACTTTGTTGAGACATTAAACTAAATTGAAACAGCTGAAATGTAGCAGAGATAAAACTTAAAAAATGTGACTTGTTTACAGTTATTGATCACGTGTATCTGCTGGATGAATTCTGAGAGTTCTCTTGCCTTACTCGGTAGTTTTGTTTAAACTTGCATGTTTGTTTAAAACGAGATCCTTTATTTTTTACAGGTAGAAATCATAAACAACTATAAGAGTACCGCAAACGGCACATAATATGTCTGTCGACAAACTATTACACAACAATCTTATAGCAATGACCTGGAAAAGCAAAGACCTTGTATGACCTTGAACTGTGACTTTGACCTTGGAGCTGGAGTGATGAAAAACTTTTGCCGACTAAAAATTATAAATACATGTTACTTTGTTCTGTTTCTGGGATGTTACAACAGACTGAATTTAAATTTGTAATAGTATACAGTATGTCCAAACAGCTTTATCTTTTATTTCAAAAAGAGTATTTTATTGGTTCACTGTATGTCACAGACGACTGCAACATCTCATGTTGTGCTTCACGTACAAATGTGTACCTGTCATGGGAGAAGGTGGAACCACCTTTCTTTTGGTCTTCTTAAAAAATCCATCCTCCTGGTTATTGAAGTAGAACTTCCTCATCAAAAAGGACTAAAACACAGAAAAATATTGAAGAACGGTTTCTCACACATTGCAGTTACAACAAAAATTCAAATACGTGTGGAAAAGTATTCTTTTCAAAAATTCTCTAATAGGTATGGCTGTGAAAATGATGAAATTCAAAAACTGACAAATTAAATTAAATATTTATTTAAGTAAATAGCTTAAAAAACAAGTTTTCTCAGGTCACTATGACTTTAAATTGTTTTGCAAAAAAAACCCATTTTGGCTGAAAGGACAGAAAGGTTTAATTGAACATGGCCAAAAGTTGAAGGTTTTGTGATTTAGACATGAAAAATGTTTCATAAATAAACAGTGCCGGCACTAGATGGAAATTGCCTACCTGTTTGGGAATGTATTTTCCATTTTCTCTCAGAATTCTGCTTCGAATAAGAACTTGGCTGGAATCAGACAGGCAGAAGAAGCGCATGCAGTATTATTGCGTACCAACTGCAATCAACATTGTTTAGTTAAAATTTACTTAAAGTGTACATATTTACCTGTCAGAAACCTGCTCTAACGTCAACTTTTTGTCACTCTGAAGAAGAATGGACACATAATGTCGAATCACCCCAACCAGAAAGGTGATAAAGACAATGGGTAACACCACCCAGAGCCTGATGTTGGAGTCTAGCAGGAGCTCCGGCTCAGCCATCCTGCCTGCTGGAAGTCAAAGATGTCAGAATATTATTTGTGTTAAATAGGAGCATTGTGTGTCATTTTTGTATTTAATATTGTATCAATCACATTAGAATATCACTACTTTTACTGCAAATAATTAAAAATCTTGAAATTTAGTTTTTTTTATATGACACTTTTAGATTTTGTTCATTGGATTTAAGGTTCAATGCAGCAAAATAAACAAATGTAAAGGGTAACCCATCAATGTAATACTGTATTTGGTTTATTTAAAATATTACTTTAATTGCTGTATGCCCATGAGCTGTTGGCTTTCAATAACTGTGCAACCCCTGAGCAATTTAGTTGAATACCGGTAGTCCTGGTGTAGTTTTTGTATCAGGATAGGACGACACCAAGATGCTGAATGTCAAGAAAACACAGGATGTACTAACAGCGATGTGCTCCATCAATCATGATGTACCCAGAGCCATATACTGTACTGTAAAGTATATGGCTCTGGATGTACCCTCATTCACTTTTACAGGAAGCCAACGTGACTGTCGTTAATAGCAGACACCAATTCAAATACCATTGTAACAAAACACAATCATACATCACATCATATTGTGAGGAATTTACAATAAAAACAAACCCAGTTATGTATAAACATCCAAAGCTAAT
>JBBPBX010066737.1:0-19591 GCA_038048925.1 Garcialebias charrua
CTTTTTTTAATCCTGCCGTTTTGACCACTACGTGCATTTATTAAGGAATAGTTCAGCTTAAGACACATCTTTGCTATAGTTTTAAATACAAATAATTGTTTTTACCGTGTTAATCTTGTAAAGTCCTTCCGTGTTTGTTCCCTCGCAGCAGCAGCCACTTCCTGAAACTCCGTGGCAGGAGGCTGGGCTGGAAGTCCCCCTCCTCCCCACCGCTCACTCCCCCACGGCTCGCTCGCTTCCAGCCAGCCTGGACCCTGCTCTGAGATGGGTCTGGAATGTTGGTGCGGTGCGGCGCACATGTGAGGTGGAAATGCTGTCCAACGCGCGCTTGGCACGCAAATATGACGTCACAATCGACCCGCGCTACCAAGTGGAAAAGGGGCATAAGCAAAGCTGGGCCACTGGTGCACACCAAACTAGGTAAATTGGAAGCTAACACACACACATACTTGGGATAACACGTGGCTGTGACCCATTCAAAGTTCTGTGTGTGAAAGCAGAGCTTACAGAAAACACACACACACCCTACTGTATGTAAATTGACAAAAACCACACTTCACACATTGATAACAGGGACCTGTCAAAGTCTTTGTTGGTCTAATTCACAAACAAAGCTCCTCTGTTCTCATCAGGTGTGAGACGCCTGGGGACCAAATCCAGGGCTGCACTATAAGTTTTAGAAAGTTGAAATCTTAGACCTCCTCCTCTGTTTAACGATGGTTTCTCTCTTTTTACATAAATCGCCTCCTTCACACCTCGCTCAAACCACCTGTGCTCTCGGTCCAAAATATGTACATTTTGGTCCTCAAAAGAGTGTCCCTTGTCTGTGAGGTGTAGGTGAACAGCTGAGTTTTGACCAGAGGAGGTTGCTCTCCTGTGTTGAGACATTCTTCTGTGGATTGGCTGTTTAGTTTCCCCAATGTATAAGTCTGGACAGTCCTCGCTGCACTGGACTGCATACACTACACCACTCTGTTTGTGTGTAGGTGTTTTGTCCTTCGGGTGGACCAGCCTCTGTCTGAGAGTCCTGCTGGGTTTGAAATGTACTGGGATGTTGTGTTTGTTGAGAATCCTTCTGAAATTCTCTGATAGTCCAGCAACATAAGGGATGACAATGTTTTTTCGTCTGTTCTCCTTTTTCTGTTCCTTATTGTGTTTTGGAAATTTCCTCGCTGACTTGACAAAGGCCCAGTTAGGATATCCACATGTTTGGAGAGATTTTTCAATGTGTTTCTGTTCCTTTTTCTTCCCTTCTGTCTTCGTGGGGATGTGATCGGCCCGGTGCTGTAAGGTTCTGATGACAGAAAGTTTGTGTTCCAGTGGATGGTGAGAGTCAAACAGGAGATACTGGTCTGTGTGGGTTGGTTTTCTGTAAACTTCAATGTTGAGGCTGTCCTCTCTTTCCATGTGAACCAAACAGTCCAAAAAAGGAAGCTTATTGTCATTAGCATCCTCTCTGGTGAACTTGATGTTGTTATCTACCGAGTTAATGTGTCTGGTGAATGCTTCCACCTCCCTGGCTTGGATTTTGACCCAGGTATCATCCACATATCGGAACCAATGGCTTGGAGTTGTCCCCTCATAGGAGTTATGAGGCAGTAGAAACCGTCAAAAAACGACTTCTACAAGACAAGGATTTGGGCAAAAGGACCAACTTCACCCCAGACCACATCTGCACCTTGCTGGATCTCTGCCTCTCCACCACCTATTTCAAGTTCAATGACAGATTTTACAGACAGAAGCACGGCTGTGCCATGGGATCTCCAGTGTCACCCGAGGTTTGTCAATATTTGAACTAGGTAAAGAGAAAAGTAAAGTAAAATCAAAATGTATTTCAGTTATCGACGTGAAACTGTTATTTATACATTGTTCCACTTCCTCCATGTAGAGGTTTGCAACAATGGGTGACACTGGAGATCCCATGGCACAGCCGTGCTTCTGTCTGTAAAATCTGTCATTGAACTTGAAATAGGTGGTGGAGAGGCAGAGATCCAGCAAGGTGCAGATGTGGTCTGGGGTGAAGTTGGTCCTTTTGCCCAAATCCTTGTCTTGTAGAAGTCGTTTTTTGACGGTTTCTACTGCTTCAGAAATGGGTATGCATGTGAACAGCGAAGTCACATCATACGATACAAGAGTTTCTCCCGGGGTTAGCTTCAAATGTTGAACTTTGTTGGCAAAATCAATGGAGTTTTTTATGTGATGAGGTGTGTTTCCAACCAGAGGAGCTAAAATACCAGCGAGATGTTTAGCAACATTTTATGTAACGGAGTTCATGCTGCTGACGATGGGTCTGAGAGGTGTATCTTCTTATATTGTAAATCCTATATTGTATTGTATATATTGTACTTGTATTTTAGCTCCTCTTTAGCTCCTCTCACAATGTTGCTGGACTATCAGAGAATTTCAGAAGGATTCTCAACAAACACAACATCCCAGTACATTTCAAACCCAGCAGGACTCTCAGACAGAGGCTGGTCCACCCGAAGGACAAAACACCTACACACAAACAGAGTGGTGTAGTGTATGCAGTCCAGTGCAGCGAGGACTGTCCAGACTTATACATTGGGGAAACTAAACAGCCAATCCACAGAAGAATGTCTCAACACAGGAGAGCAACCTCCTCTGGTCAAAACTCAGCTGTTCACCTACACCTCACAGACAAGGGACACTCTTTTGAGGACCAAAATGTACATATTTTGGACCGAGAGCACAGGTGGTTTGAGCGAGGTGTGAAGGAGGCGATTTATGTAAAAAGAGAGAAACCATCGTTAAACAGAGGAGGAGGTCTAAGATTTCAACTTTCTAAAACTTATAGTGCAGCCCTGGATTTGGTCCCCAGGCGTCTCACACCTGATGAGAACAGAGGAGCTTTGTTTGTGAATTAGACCAACAAAGACTTTGACAGGTCCCTGTTATCAATGTGTGAAGTGTGGTTTTTGTCAATTTACATACAGTAGGGTGTGTGTGTGTTTTCTGTAAGCTCTGCTTTCACACACAGAACTTTGAATGGGTCACAGCCACGTGTTATCCCAAGTATGTGTGTGTGTTAGCTTCCAATTTACCTAGTTTGGTGTGCACCAGTGGCCCAGCTTTGCTTATAACTTCTCTCTCCCTCTCACAGTCTCCAATTGAGAAAGCTTATCGGATGATGAGCGAAACGTCTTGTTTGTTACAAATAAAGTCCAGTTGTTCTGTATTGAACACCTTTTTTGATTTTATCATGTCCTGGACGACTGAGAATCTACACCAGCATTTTAATTGTCATACACACCACATGTGGTACATATGTGGAACGAAATTGTGTACACAGGGTCCCTTTTATATCCACCAAAAGTATCAAAATGTAAAAGAAAAACAGTAATAAAATCTAATGCCCCATTTGCACTAAATCTACACAGCCCCAACTATGGGCACTGCAACACGGAAAGAACCCTTTTGCATTAATACTTTAGCTACTATTTTAGCTGATTTGAGTCCTCTTTTCATCTCTGCTTGTGGGACTGAGCAAGCTCAGTCGAGCCGAGTCTGGACCGAAACGTGAATTCTGGTCTCTGATTGGTCAGGGGGAGGAGTCACTGGGTCAGAAACTTTTCACTGATCCGCCATTTGCAATTTCTCGGGACACGGTGCAGCGGCTGAATCTATTTTTAAGATTTTAAAAACAATCATGACAACGCTGTGTTTAATTCTGAAGTCCAGGCGTTTTTTGTGTTTGGTGACCGGCGAGCGAGCTGAGTCACCGCGGAGGATCATACGAGCTGCTGACCCGCGAAGCACGTGAGGCCGGACCCCGAGCCCCGGCCTCACGTGCTCACAAAGGCCAGATTCCGAGCCTTAAAGAAGAGATACAGACTTTGGTACAACTTTATTCTAACCCACAGATGTACAAAACAAGAATTAAACTTTAAATTAAAGCTTTAAATTAAAGTTAAACTTTAAATCAAAGCTAAAAACTGAAAGTTATGCACCATAACTCATGTTCCCTGAATGAAGGGAACGAGGTGCAACATATGCTATGGGAATTGCGCCCCCGCGCGATTACCTGAAGGACTACATTCACGCCTTTACGGCAAGGGCGTCAGCGTATCGCCAGAGGCCCCGCCCTCTGGGTATTTAAGCCGCTGACGCCCATCCATCTTTCTCCAAAATGCACTTCACCGAGCTTTCAGCATTGAAAGGGCCAGATATGTTGCACCTCGTTCCCTTCCTTCAGGGAACATGAGTTATGGTGCATAACTTTCAGTTCCCTTTCAGTCATGTTCTCTCGGTGCAACATATGCTATGGGAACGTAATTCATTCACGCCCTTGAAATGCTCAGCAAAATGCATGTGAGAACATCCACCTTAAAAAGACAGGCATTTCCCAGCTGCTTTCTACAGGGTATGTAGAGAGCACAGGCTGAGAAGAAAAAATGCCAAATGTAAAAAACATCAACTTGATGTTTCAACTGGACATATAGATAAAAAACACCAACTAGAGACAGCCTAAGCGTGCTCCACTAGTTTGAATACTCATCATCTCCTTTTTTCTCTGGAACAACCTGAGAAACAGGAGGAAAGAAGTAAGGGATCCATTACACCATAAGTAATTGGCGGCAATATGGAGGTAGAAAACCCAGGTCAAGCACAGGGTAACCTCCCAAGTCCCTAGGGTGAAAACTTTTACATATACAAGGGGCATGACTGACAAGTGGGGCCCATTCTGATGTTGGAGATCTGTTAAGGAGAGGGGAAACCCCTCCATTAAACGTCTCCTAAGCAAACATAAACACCGAGGGGTACCCTTGCGTATGTTGTTACTGTTTGTTTTGGGATAAAGCAATCAAAGCCTTAGGCTCTTAGCCAGTTCCCTTTTAAGGCCAGGCTGAAAGCTGCCACAACTCCGGACGTGGGTGTAGAAGCTGCCCATGTGCCTGAGTCAGCAGGTCCCTGTGAGGAGGCAATTGCCATGGTATCCTTGATAACATTGAGATCAACTCCGGGAACCACGGTTTCTGCGGCCATCTGGATCAGGGAGAGGGCTCCCTGGCGCACACGTTCCAGTGTCGCCTAGATCAGAGGGACAGGTGGAAAGGCATAGTAGAGCACCCCTGCTGGCCAATCATGTGCCAGAGCATCCGTTCCCAATGGTGCATCTGTTTCCCTCAAGGAGAAGTAGACGTCACACTGTGAGCTAGCCTTGCAAGCGAACAAGTCCAGAGAGGCTCTCCCAAATCGTGACCAGACCTGTTCCACAATCCGTGGGTTCAGGCTCCATTCTGACGCCAAGAGAGGCCCCCTTGAGAGGGCATCTGCTCCATAATTTAGTTCACTGGGGACATGAGTCGCCCTAAGGGACAAGATTCTTGGAGCACACCACGTGAACATCTTCTGCGTCAGTCCGAGGAGGGCCTGGGACCTTGTCCCTCCATCTCTGTTGATGAAGGACACTGAGGCCCTGTTATCTGATTTCACCAGGATGTGCTACCCAGCAATCAGACCTTTACTGAAGAAGTATTTTAATGACAGGAATACGACCAGCAACTCCAGGAAGTTGATATGTAACCTGGCTTCCTGTTTATTCCAAAGGCCGCGGACGTTCTGATTTCTGCAGATCGCCCTCCATCCTGTTTTAGAGGCATCTGTCGCGATGACCACACGAGATGACACCCTTCCCAACGGGACCCCTTCCGTGAATACAGACAAATCTCTCCAAGATTCCAGGGCCTTCAGGCACTCTGAATCTATCTTAACCTTTCCTGCCTGACTAGTCAGGGTGGGTTGTGTCTGTCGGTTTAGCCATACTTATATGGCCCGCATTTTCAGTAATGCGTGTGGCACATAGGGAATGGCTGCTGCCAAGAGGCCTAAAAGGCATTAGCATGTTTTCACAGGGACCCGTTAATCCAGTTTAAATCTTTCCAGGCAACGGAGAATGGAGGAAACTCGTTCCTTCGAGAGCCATGCAGTGTCGATCTGTACTCCCAGAAATACGGTAACCCGTGATGGAGTTAGATCACTCTTTTGTAGGTTTATGACAAACCCGAGAGACTCCAGGTGAGAGATCACCCTACGAGTGTGACTGGGCCTGCATTCTGCTTCCAGCCAGAATCAGCCGGTCATCCAAGTAATTCATAACCCTGAGTCCTTGATTCCTAAGGGGGGTCAGGATTGCATCCAAACATTTAGTAAATGTACGAGGAGCAGTCTTTAAACCGAAGGGTAAGGCTTTGAATTCATAAGCGTTCCCTTCGAAAGCAAATCAGAGGAACTTTCTGTGTTTCCTCCACACGCCTATGTGGAAATAGTCATCTTTCAAAGCCACTGTACATGAGTAGTCTCCTGGTCTCACAGACTGGAGAACTTGCCGCAGTGTAAGCATCTTGAACTAAAAAGTTTTTATTCTCTTATTCAGAGTCCTGAGATCCAGAATCGGTCTCAAAGAATGATCCTTTTTTGGCACCAGGAAGTACTTGCTGTAGTGGCCAGAGCCTAGTTTGCATCTTGAGACCTAACTTATCACTCCCTTTTGCAGCATCGTCAAAACTTCCTCCCTCAGCACGTGTGCACGTGTAGGGTTAATCTTTGATTGCAGCACCCCTGTGAAGTGGGGCGGTCTTCTTGTGAACTGCAACTTGAGCCTGTGACATATCGTTGTCATGACCCAATCGTTTGGTAGACACGCCTTCAAAGCCTGCGCGTGCGCCATGAGCCTGGACGGCATGCTTAGTTGTTGCTCGTCGTGTTTTAGCGCTGGAGAGGTGGACTTTGACCCCTCTTGCACTCTTTCGAGCAGGCTGGTCGGCCCAACAGAAGATATCGCTAGATCTGACCGTCTCCGGCAGAGCTTGTGTATCTTGCTGTGGTTCATAGTTTGACCACATGGTTTATGTTTTATAAAAATGGGACTCGAGTCAAGAACCAGGGTAGTTTGTGCTTTGGCACTTTTATTTTTGTACATGTATGGAACAATGTTTGTTTTGATTACACATACAGTAGGTGAGTCATGTTTGGTACATGCACACATATCACCAGCTCCTCGTAGTAGTTTACAAGTAGAGACTGGGCTCAAAAGGTAAGGTTCCCGTACCGCGTGGGCGGGCAAACCTATAAAATTATCTGTTTGTCCTGCTTCATCAGGCCCGAATCTGAGTTCCACACGGGGTCATTGAAGAGGTCCTCGGCCGGTACTGGAAAGTCTCACTGTCACCAGCGGGTCTCTTCCGTGGAAGGCCACGCATGTCTTCCTTTGGGGGTGCAAAGCTTTTCCTCGGCAACCCCTCGCGGAGGGCTTCCGCTTGTTTGCATCTTTGTTCCAGTCTGGCCTGGACGCGTTCCAGGGCTCCCCGAAGAGTCCCGTCGACTCGATCGGGTGCTGGAGGAAGGTGGACCTCTGGTTTTCCGGGAGGTCCGACAATTTTAACCAAAGGTGGTGCTGGGCGACAACTATTTACGCCATTGCTCTGCCTTGCGAAATGGCTATTGTTCCCATCATGCGGAGCATGAAGTCAGAGGCATGGCAGGCCTCCTCCATGGCCTCCGTTGCGGCCTGCTTGTTTTTTGTTACCTGGATATCCTGCCGTTTTTCTGCCACGTATGCCTGTACCATGGTCGATGCATTCATTGCGCGAGCCACAAGGCCCTGAGCCTTGTAGCACTTCGCAAGCTGTTTCTCCGAAGCGCGGCAGGCCCTGCTAGGTAGCGCTGGTTTCGTCCCCGTGGCTGCGGGGGCCAGGTGAGCCGCCAGAGTCTCCTCTATCAGGGGTGCGCTGGCGAGGCCTGTTGTCTCCATTCCTGCGACATCAAGATGTCGGGATAGTGGCAGCGTGATGGGAGCTCCGGTTTCCGCCCAGGAGCGTTTGAGCTCCATGAGGAAGTCCGGGAAAATGGGCATTTTTTGCGACGTTGTCGGCTGCTTCGCATAGAAGTAGTTTCCCGCCAGCCTCGTAGCCTGTTGGCGAGGCTTGGGGTCTGGCCACGTGACCTGCAAGGCATCCGCCGCCCTATGGCACAGGTCGAATAGAGCAGGGACTGACACGTCCAATTCCGGTAGGATTAGCGCCAGGTTCTGGGAGGAATCCACACTTTCTCCTCTGTAACCGTAGTGGGCATCTTGGTCAGACACTTCGGACTCGACGGCAACCGAGGAGTCCGACATGTTGTCATCCCCGAGTCGACCGCTGCATTCCAGGTCCACGTTCTCCAGCTCCGGTTCGGGAGCGCGCAGCTTTGTGCGACGTGCGACCTTCAGTGCTGCAGCCTTAGCCATGGATTTAGCCAACGCGTCTGCGTGGCGTTTCCTCACTACTGCCGACATTCGACAGTAGTGGGAGCAAGAGTCGGGGAATTCCAACGCTTTTCTCGCGTGCAGAATCCCTAGGCAGACAGGACAGTTCTCGTGGGTGTCCGTCGCCGAGAGGGAGTAGCCGCATCCGCTGGGGCGCGAGCGAGGGCTCGTTGTCCTGTTGGTTTTCTTCATCTTTGTCCTCCGTTTTCCCTTCTCGGGAGCCATGTCCGGAGACCAGAAGCTTCAAAGTTGTTCCTAGTTTCCTTTTGTTCGAAGCCGTCCTCTCCGTTGTCTTGCTTTCACTGGTTAGCCTGCTAATGGTTAGCAGGGGGTTGTGACGCAGTTAGCGCCGTCGAGCGAAGCAGCTGCGGAAAGAGAAGAAATTTTCGAGGTAAGTAGAAAAACGCTGGACTAGCTTTCGCCAGCCCAGTAGTACGCAGGAAAATTTCTCTGTATGCTCAGCGTAGGGAGCAAGCTCACCTCAATCGAGCGATGCGACAACAGAGAAGTCCCACGAAGTTCAGATTTTAAGCGAGGTGAAGGGCAAAAAAGAGAAAGATGGATGGGCGTCAGAGGCTTAAATACCCAGAGGGTGGGGCCTCTGGCGCTACGCTGACGCCCTTGCCGTAAAGGCGTGAAAGTATTCCTTCAGGTAATCATGCGGGGGCGCAATTCCCATAGCATTTATGTTGCACCAAGAGAACATGACTGAAAGGGAACAATCTGTATACAAGAAAGAATTATCTGTATACTGTACAAGAAACAAAACCACAGTGAGTGCAAATACATCAAATTATGAAGAAAAATATAGATATCTTGATGCATGCTCAATTATCCAGGTAGAAATATCTAAAAAGTGAAGCCTGGTCCTCTGGACAGTTAAAAAACAAAATGTAGAAACATTTCTTCTTTCATGCGGAAGACCTTTTCAGTCTGAGGTGATGTATTCAGCTCAGTCTTATAAATAAATAATTATTGATTTAATAAATAATTAAATTAATTAAAAATTTAATAATTTAATTAATTAAATCAATTATTATTGAGCATGCATCAGGGTATTTAACTAATAATACACTAAGCACTAACAGCATAAAAAAACAATACGCCGAACAGCAGCACGAACATAAGTTTGTGTGAGCTGATGAGTATGAATGATCACAGAAGCATGAAATAAATCAGCAGCATGATGTGATTGTTTTCACGAGCCTAACAGCCTTAGGGTAGAAGCTGTTCCTCAGTCTAGTGGTTCTACACTTAATGCTCCTCAGCCTCCTTCCTGAGGGGAGGGGGCAAAAAGTGTGTGTGCTGGTTGAGTGTGGTTCTTCATGATGCAGGTGGCTCTCTTCCTGCATGTGGAGGTGTAAATGTCTGTGATGGTGGGGAGACTGACTCCAACAGACTTCTGTGCAGCCTTCACCACTCTCTGTAGAGCTTTTCTTTCTGCAGCTGTGCAGCCTCCATGCCACACATTGATGCTGGAGCACAGGATGCTCTCCACTGCACACCTGTAGAAGGAGGTGAGGACTGGGCTGCTCAGACCAGCTCGTCTCAGCCGTCTGAGGAAGTAGAGTCTCTGATGACCTTTCTTGATCAGGCTGGTGGTGTTGTTGCTCCAGCTGAGGTTATCATTCAAGTGTACACCCAAGTATTTGTAGCTGGAGACCACTTCCACCGCAGATCCACCTATGTTCAGTGGGGTGTGGGTGTGTTTGTTCCTTCTGAAGTCCACAATCATCTCCTTTGTCTTCTTCACATTGATGTGAAGGTTATTCTCTTTGCACCAGCTCTCCAGGTGTTCCACCTCATGCCTGTAGCTGGACTCTGTTGTTTGTGATGCATCCCACCACCGCTGTATCATCTGAAAACTTTACGATATGACAGCCTGGATGGGTGGCTGCACAATCATATAAGCAGAGGGAACAGGAGGACAGAGGACAGATGGACACGCTACACAGTGGACAGAGGGGCCGGTCATACTAATGGACAAATCACAAATTGGATAGATGGTTAGAGCAGTACACAGTACAGATGAACAAGTCACGCATAGGACAGATGGACACATCACGCATAGGACAGATGGACACATCACAAAGTGGGCAGATGGACAAACTACACAGATGGACAAGTCACACAGGAACAAATGAACATGTCACATATGTACATGTTACATAGTGGACAGATGCAAACAACACACTGGGGACATATGGACACATCACACAGATGGAAGCATCACACAGATGGACATGTCACACCGAGGACAGATGGACATGTCACACAGAGGACAGATGGACATGTCACACAGATGGACATGTCACACAGAGAACAGATGGACATGTCACACAGAGGACAGATGGACATGTCACACAGAGGACAGATGGACATGTCACACAGATGGACATGTCACACAGAGAACAGATGGACATGTCACACAGAGAACAGATGGACATGTCACACAGAGAACAGATGGACATGTCACACAGAGGACAGATGGACATGTCACACAGATGGACATGTCACACAGAGAACAGATGGACATGTCACACAGAGGACAGATGGACATGTCACACAGAGAACAGGTGGACACATCACACAGATGGACATGTCACACAGAGAACAGATGGACATGTCACACAGAGAACAGATGGACATGTCACACAGATGGACATGTCACACAGATGGACATGTCACACAGATGGACATGTCACACAGATGGACATGTCACACAGATGGACATGTCACAAAGAGGACAGATGGACACATCACACAGAGAACAGATGGACACATCACACAGAGGAACACATCACACAGATGGACACATCACACAGAGGACAGATGGACATGTCAAAGAGAGGACAGATGGACATGTCACACAGATGGACATGTCACACAGATGGACATGTCACACAGATGGACATGCCACACAGAGGACAGATGGACATGCCACACAGAGGACATATGGACATGTCAAACAGAGGACAGATGGACATGTCACACAGAGGACAGATGGACACATCACACAGAGAACAGATGGACACATCACACAGAGGAACACATCACACAGATGGACACATCACACAGAGGACAGATGGACATGTCAAAGAGAGGACAGATGGACATGTCACACAGATGGACATGTCACACAGATGGACATGTCACACAGATGGACATGCCACACAGAGGACAGATGGACATGCCACACAGAGGACATATGGACATGTCACACGGAGAACAGATGGACATGTCACACAGAGAACAGATGGGCATGTCACACAGAGGACAGATGGACACATCACACAGATGGACATGTCACACAGAGGACAGATGGACATGTCAAACAGAGAACAGATGGACATGTCACACAGAGGACAGATGGACATGTCACACAGAGGACAGATGGACATGTCACACAGAGGATAGATGGATATGTCACACAGAGGACAGATGGACATGTAACACAGAGAACAGATGGACATGTCACACAGAGGACAAATGGACACATCACACAGATGCACATGTCACACAGAGAACAGATGGACATGTCACACGGAGGACAGATGGACATGTCACACAGATGGACATGTCACACAGAGGACAGATGGACATGTCACACAGAGGACAGATGGACACATCACACAGATGGACATGTCACACAGAGGACAGATGGACATGTCACACAGAGGACAAATGGACACATCACACAGATGGACATGTCACACAGAGAACAGATGGACATGTCACACAGAGGACAGATGGACATGTCCCACAGAGGAACATGTCACACAGAGGACAGATGGACATGTCACACAGATGGACATGTCACACAGTGGACAGATAGACATGTCACACAGATGGACATGTCACACAGAGAACAGATGGACATGTCACACAGAGGACAGATGGACATGTCACACAGAGGACAGATGGACATGTCACACAGAGGACAGATGGACATGTCACACAGAGGACAGATGGACATGTCACACAGAGAACAGATGGACATGTCACACAGAGGACAGATGGACATGTCACACAGAGGACAGATGGACATGTCACACAGAGGACAGATGGACATGTCACACAGAGGACAAATGGACACATCACACAGATGGACATGTCACACAGAGAACAGATGGACATGTCACACAGAGAACAGATGGACATGTCACACAGAGGACAGATGGACATGTCACACAGAGGACAAATGGACACATCACACAGATGGACATGTAACACAGATAACAGATGGACATGTCACACAGAAGACAGATGGACATGTCACACAGAGGACAGATGGACATGTCACACAGAGGACAAATGGACACATCACACAGATGGACATGTCACACAGAGAACAGATGGACATGTCACACAGAGAACAGATGGACATGTCACACAGAGGACAGATGGACATGTCACACAGAGGACAGATGGACATGTCACACAGAGGACAAATGGACACATCACACAGATGGACATGTAACACAGAGAACAGATGGACATGTCACACAGAGGACAGATGGACATGTCACACAGATGGACATGTCACACAGATGAACATGTCACACAGAGGACAGATGGACATGTCACACAGAGAACAGATGGACATGTCACACAGATGGACATGTCACACAGATAACAGATGGACATGTCACACAGAGAACAGATGGACATGTCACACAGATGGACATGTCACACAGATAACAGATGGACATGTCACACAGAGAACAGATGGACTTGTCACACAGATGAACATGTCACAAAGAGGACAGATGGACATATCACACAGAGAACAGATGGACATGACACACAGATGGACATGTCACACAGATAACAGATGGACATGTCACACAGAGGACAGATGGACACATTACACAGATGGACATGTCACGCAGAGGACAGATGGACATATCACACAGAGAAACGATGGACATGTCACACAGAGGACAGATGGACATGTAACACAGATGGACATGTCACGCAGAGAACAGATGGACATGTCACACAGAGGACAGATGGACACATCACACAGATGGACATGTCACACAGAGAACAGATGGACATGTCACACAGAGAACAGATGGACATGTCACACAGAGGACAGATGGACATGTCACACAGATGGACATGTCACACAGAGAACAGATGGACATGTCACACAGAGAACAGATGGACATGTCACACAGAGGACAGATGGACATGTCACACAGAGGACAGATGGACATGTCACACAGATGGACATGTCACACAGAGAACAGATGGACATGTCACACAGATGGACATGTCACACAGAGGACAGATGGACATGTCACACAGAGAACAGATGGACATGTCACACAGATGGACATGTCACACAGAGGACAGATGGACATGTCACACAGAGAACAGATGGACATGTCACACAGAGGACAGATGGACATGTCACACAGATGGACATGTCACACAGAGAACAGATGGACATGTCACACAGATGGACATGTCACACAGAGGACAGATGGACACATCACACAGATGGACATGTCACACAGAGAACAGATGGACATGTCACACAGATGGACATGTCACACAGAGGACAGATGGACATGCCACACAGAGAACAGATGGACATGCCACACAGAGGACAGATGGACATGTCACACAGATGGACATGTCACACAGAGAACAGATGGACATGTCACATAGAGAACAGATGGACATGTCACACAGAGGACAGATGGACATGTCACACAGAGGACAGATGGACATATCACACAGAGGACAGATGGACATGTCACATAGAGAACAGATGGACATGTCACATAGAGAACAGATGGACATGTCACATAGAGAACAGATGGACATGTCACACAGAGGACAGATGGACATGTCACATAGGAACAGATGGACATGTCACACAGAGGACTGATGGACATGTCACATAGAGAACAGATGGACATGTCACATAGAGAACAGATGGACATGTCACATAGAGAACAGATGGACATGTCACACAGAGGACAGATGGACATGTCAGACAGATGGACATGTCACACAGAGAACAGATGGACATGTCACACAGATGGACATGTCACACAGAGAACAGATGGACATGTCAAATAGAGGACAGATGGACATGTCACATAGAGAACAGATGGACATGTCACATAGATAACAGATGGACTTGTCACACAGAGGACAGATGGACATGTCACATAGAGAACAGATGGACATGTCACACAGAGGACAGATGGACATGTCACACAGATGGACATGCCACACAGAGAACAGATGGACATGTCACATAGAGAACAGATGGACATGTCACACAGAGGACAGATGGACACATCACACAGATGGACATGCCACACAGAAAACAGATGGACATGTCACATAGAGAACAGATGGACATGTCACACAGAGGACAGATGGACACATCACACGGATGGACATGTCACACAGATGGACATGCCACACAGAGAACAGATGGACATGTCACATAGAGAACAGATGGACATGTCACACAGAGGACAGATGGACACATCACACAGATGGACATGTCAAACAGATGGACATGCCACACAGACAACAGATGGACATGTCACACAGCGGACAGATGGACACATCACACAGATGGACATGTCACACGGAGAACAGATGGACATGTTACACAGAGGACAGATGAACACATCACACAGATGGACATGTCAAACAGATGGACATGTCAAACAGAGAACAGATGGACATGTCACACAGAGGACAGATGGACATGTCACACAGATGGACATGTCACACAGATGGACCTGTCACACAGAGAACAGATGGACATGTCACACAGAGAACAGATGGACATGTCACGCAGAGGACAGATGGACATGTCACACAGATGGACATGTCACACAGATGGACATGTCACACAGAGAACAGATGGACATGTCACACAGAGGACAGATGGACATGTCACACAGATGGACATGTCACACAGATGGACATGTCACACAGATGGACATGTCACACAGAGAACAGATGGACACGTCACACAGATGTACATGTCACACAGAGGACAGATGGACATGTCACACAGAGAACAGATGGACATGTCACACATAGGACAGATGGACATGTCACACAGAGGACAGATGGACATGTCAAACAGAGAACAGATGGACACATCACACAGATGGACATGTCACACAGAGAACAGATGGACACATCACACAGATGGACATGTCACACAGAGGACAGATGGACATTTCACACAGAGAACAGATGGACATGTCACACAGATGGACAAGCCACACAGAGAACAGATGGACATGTCACACAGAGAACAGATGGACACATCACACAGATGTACATGTTACACAGAGGACAGATGGACATGTCACACAGAGAACAGATGGACATGTCACACAGAGGACAGATGGACATGTCACACAGATGGACATGTCACACAGAGAACAGATGGACATGTCACACAGAGAACAGATGGACATGTCACAAAGAGAACAGATGGACATGTCACACAGATGAACATGTCACACAGAGGACAGATGGACATGTCACACAGAGGACAGATGGACATGTCACACAGAGAACAGATGGACATGTCACACAGAGAACAGATGGACAAGCCACACAGAGAACAGATGGACACGTCACACAGAGGACAGATGGACACATCACACAGATGGACATGTCACACAGAGGACAGATGGACACGTCACACAGATGTACATGTCACACAGAGGACAGATGGACACATTACACAGATGGACATGTCACACAGAGGACAGATGGACATGTCACACAGATGGACATGTCACACAGAGAACAGATGGACATGTCACACAGATGGACATGTCACACAGAGGACAGATGGACATGTCACACAGAGAACAGATGGACACGTCACACAGAGAACAGATGGACATGTCACACAGAGGACAGATGGACACATCACACAGATGGACATGTCACACAGAGGACAGATGGACATGTCACACAGAGAACAGATGGACACGTCACACAGTGGACAGATGGACATGTCACACAGAGAACAGATGGACACGTCACACAGATGGACATGTCACACAGATGGACATGTCACACAGAGGACAGATGGCCACATCACACAGATGGACATGTCACACAGAGAACAGATGGACATGTCACACAGAGAACAGATGGACATGCCACACAGATGGACATGTCACACAGAGAACAGATGGACATGTCACACAGAGAACAGATGGACATGCCACACAGATGGACATGTCACACAGATGGACATGTCACACAGATAACAGATGGACATGCCACACAGATGGACATGTCACACAGATGGACATGTCACACAGAGAACAGATGGACATGCCACACAGATGGACATGTCACACAGAGAACAGATGGACATGTCACACAGAGGACAGATGGACATGTCACACTGATTGGACATGTCACACAGAGGACAGATGGACACATCACACAGATTGACATGTCACACAGAGAACAGATGGACATATCACACAGATGGACATGTCACACAGAGAACAGATGGACACGTCACACAGAGAACAGATGGACATATCAAACAGATGGACATGTCAGAGTCAGAGTCAGAGTCAGAGAGTCTTTATTGTCATTTGCACCGCATGTGGTACATGTGATGAAAACGAGATTATGTACACGGGGTCCCAGTTACATCCAACAACAAATGCAAGAGAAAAACAGTAATAACATCTAGAATTAACTAAGAAAAACATCAACTAGTAATACACTAAGCCTAATATAGTGGGAATAAACAGCAGCACGAACATGAGTTTGTATGAGCAGATGGTCACAGATGAACACAGCAACAAGAAAACAGATCAGCATCAGCATGATGTGATATTTTGCAGTGTTTATTTTTTATTTTATTTTTATTTATTCATGAGTCTAACAGCCTCAGGGTAGAAGCTGTTCCTCAGTCTAGTGGTTCTACACTTGATGCTCCTCAACCTCCGTCCTGAGGGGAGTGGGGCAAAGAGTGAGTGTGCTGGGTGAGTGAGGTCTTTCATGATGCAGGTGGCTCTTTTCCTGCATCTGGAGGTGTAAATGTCTGTGATGGTGGGGAGACTGACTCCAACAGACTTCTGTGCAGCCTTCACCACTCTCTGTAGAGCTTTCCTCTCTTCAACTGTGCAGCCTCCATGCCACACGTTGATGCTGGAGCACAGGACGCTCTCCACTGCACACCTGTAGAACGAGGTGAGAACTGGGCTGCTCAGACCAGCACGTCTCAGCCGTCTGAGGAAGTAGAGTCTCTGATGACCTTTCTTGATCAGGCTGGTGGTGTTGTTGCTCCAGCTGAGGTTATCATTCATGTGTACACCCAAGTATTTGTAGCTGGAGACCACTTCCACTGCAGATCCACCTATTTTCAGTGGGGCGTGGGTGTGTTTGTTCCTTCTGAAGTCCACAATCATCTCCTTTGTCTTCTTCACATTCATGTGAAGATTATTCTCTTTGCACCAGCTCTCCAGGTGTTCCACCTCCTGTCTGTAGCTGGACTCATCATTGTTTGTGATGCATCCCACCACCGCTGTATCATCTGCAAACTTAACAATATGACAGCCTGGAAGTGTGGCTGTACAATCATATGTGAGCAGAGTGAACAGAAGGGGGCTCAGCACACATCCTTGAGGAGAGCCAGTGCTGAGGGTTATGGTGGAGGAGGAGAAGTTGTGGATCTTCACGGACTGTGGTCTGTCTGTTAAGAAGTCTAGTACCCAGTTACAAATGGAGGGGCTTAGTCCAAGTGTAGATAGTTTGTCTATCAGAGTTTGGGGGATCATGGTGTTGAAGGCAGATGTGAAGTCCACAAAGAGCAGACGCACGTATGAGTCCTTCTGATCCAGGTGGGTGAGAGCAGTGTGGACCACGGAAGAAATGGCGTCCTCTGTTGATCGGTTCTCACGGTATGCGTATTGATGAGGGTCCTCGTTGATGTTGACGGTTGCCTTGATGTGGGACATGACCAGTTTCTCAAAACATTTAGCGACTATCGGGGTGAGGGCCACCGGTCTATAGTCATTCAGACCAGTCACTGTGGAGCTCTTTGGGACTGGGATGATGGTCGCGGTCTTCAGGCAGGTGGGAACTGACTCCAGTGCAAGTGAGGTGGTGAAGATGTCAGCCAGCACCTCACAGAGCTGGTCCGCACATTCCTTCAGAACTTTCCCTGGGATGTTGTCTGGTCCGGTTGCTTTATGAGGATTAATCTTTCTGAGACTGCCTCTCACTTCTGCTGCGGTCACCCTGAGATGCTCTTCATCTGGTGATGAGGTGAGTCTGGTGCTAGCTGGTCTGTTTGGATCATCAAAACGTGCATAAAACTTATTGAGGGCATCAGGCAGAGATGGGTCCCTGGGGCATTGTTTGTTCTTGCCTTTGTAATCTGTTATGCATTTAATACCCTTCCACATGCTCCGTGGGTCTTGTGAGGTGAACTGTCCCTCGATCCTCTGTGCATACGTGGCCTTGGCCTTCTTAATGCCATCCTTCAGTTCATTCCTGCTCTTTCTCAGCTCCTCTTTATCTCCTGACTTGAATGCAGTGTCCCTGGCTGCTAGCAAGGCGTGAACTTCTTTATTTAACCAGGGTTTCCGGTTCGGGTAGGATTTAACATATTTTTTTATGGATACATTTTCAGAGCATGTACTGATGTAGCCCAGGACTGAGGAAGCATAGAGTTCCATATCCACTGAACTTCCTTCAGTAGCTGCTTCTCTGAAAACAGACCAGTTTGTCTTCTCAAAACAGTCTCTCAACATGGGGGAACTATCTTGAGGCCAGATTCTTATCTCTCTTTGTTCCGGCTTGGAGCGCCTGAGTGGGGGGAGTTGTCTTGGTGCCAGGATCAGAGAGTCGTGATCGGAAGCTCCGAGCGCTGGGCGTGTCTTCGCCGTGTACGCCCCCTTTACATTAGTGTAGACTTGGTCAAGCGTTTTATCTCCTCTCGTTGCTGTGAAGACGTTCTTATTGAAGGCTGGGAGGGAGACTTGAAGATCTACGTGATTGACGTCTCCGCAAACAATGAAGAGCCCCTCAGGATATTTACACTGCAGCGAGGTGAGTAAGTCATGAATTTCTCCCTGGGCGTCATTAGCATTAGCATCGGGTGCTATGTAAATAGCTGTTATTAAAATCACAGCATGGTCGCGAGGAAGGTAATGCGGCCTACATCTTACTGTGATTAACTCGACGGCAGCTGAACAAAGCCTTTTTATCACGGAACAGTTCGTGCACCAGTCTTTGTGCACGTAAATACAAACACCGCCGACCTCGTGTTTTCCCTGAAGTCTCGGTGCA
>JBBPBX010066738.1:0-19591 GCA_038048925.1 Garcialebias charrua
TATATATATATATAATATCCAATTCATTTATGACATTTACTCTCTCTAACACAATGACAACACTCGAACAGTGCAAAGTTGTAAATATTCACAAATCTAAACTCAACTTGTTCACAAGCGACAAGTGAAAAGTGCATAAGTAGTAGTGCATTAATACTTGATAGCTTCTTAAATTAAAAATTTACTTAAAACAGAAGCCTTTTATTTTGGTGAGTTATTTTAATGGAATGGCCGATGTCCGATATTTACCTTTATCGATAATATTGGACAATACCGATTTCATGCAGATAATATTGTGCATCCTAGTATTAATCTTATTGATTAAATCATTAAATATTTAAACCAAAATCTTGAGTGTTTTCAAGTTGACCAAAAAATACATGTTAATAGTCATTTAAATGATTTTTAGCTTGATGGTAACCTACATAATGTACACTGAACAGTTCTCCAGACTGAAAGAAAGTGTCATTTGCTGACTTCCTGTAACATATGCTGGTGCTCATCTCAGAGAAGTGCAATGTCTTGGATCTGGTGGCACTGCCATAGAACGACTGTATAAATAGATTTCTGTGACAGCGCCATTCATCTCCAGACATAAACACATCAACATTAAAAGACAGCTCACCAAGACCTCTGTGCTTGTTAGGGCAAGATCAGCAGTCCAGATGCCTAAGATGTAAACTTGTGAAGGGAAGATTAATTTATCTTTCATCCCTGCCTTTGACAGTAGCCATAAATCTGATTTAACTGTTGAGCAGGGGGCCATGAAGAAGGGCAATTGGACATTAGGATTTCAAAGAGCAATATCAAGGGGACTAACTCGCGACACCCGGCCTGCTACCAAGAGGTCAAAAGTTCTTGTGGGATGTGTTTTGTGTATGTGAAGATTTTCTTTCTTTTTTTAAATAAGTGCTTCTTCTTATTGTCTTTGTGGTTTCAAAAAGGTGGTGATCATGTGAGGTGGACTCAGGCGAGCAGTGGGCGCAGGGTGTCAAAGGAGCTATTTAGTGGTGGATGGATGGGAACAGGAGATACGAGGTGGTCACATCCTGTGACCATCTGCACAGGAGTCATGCTAGTTATTTAGATCGCACACAGATGCTCAGGCGTCCCCTGACACGCCGTGAAGATATTTGGAGGCGTGACAAAATGCTGAATGCTACAGTTCATGGAATGTCAAGTGGATTCTGACGGGCCCATCCTTTCTAAAGGATGTTTTTGTGTTTACTGTGTTTTATAGAGTTGGGAAGAATTTGACAGATTTTATTTTTTTGTTAAACTTTATTCTGTTTCTTTTGTGTAACTTATACCATAAGCAGATTTACATATTTTGGTGGTGTCAACATTTTTCTCTGATGTAAACATTTACTATAACACCTGAACTTTTGCCATTTTCTGTTGTGGAAATCCTGCAAAATGTTACACCAAATAAAAGTGCTAAATTTCTATCTATATTTTTCTATCAGATTGCAGCAGTGTGGCTGTAGGTAATGGTATGTTTCAAGTTTCAAGAATCTTTATTATCTCCGAGGGACAATTTGTTTCACAGTCAGTAGCGATATAAAACATCCATACTACACAAGACATTGAGACGGTAAATAATACAGAAGTCATCAATGTTCATTGAGAAGCCTACACTACAGGGATGAATGAGTTTTTCAGTCTGTTTGTTCTACATCTGGGCAACAGACACCTTCATCCTGATGGAAGCATTGAACTCACCATGGAGTGGGTGATCAGGATCTGCCAGAATCTGCTTGGCCTTGTTCACTGACCTCATCATGTGTAGGTCAGTGAGATTTCTGTAGGGCTATGCCAGCAGTTTTGCTGCACATCCTGACTATGGGGGCAACAGACGATGATGAATCTACTTCCTTGAAGGCGCTTTTTGTTAAGACTGTTGTTTTCACTCAAATGGAACCATATTTCTTTGTACTGCTTACAAGATGGTTTTGTTGCAGGAACAACGTTTTTCAGGGAGGATTTTGTTACTGCTCATGTGGGTGTGTGTGGTCTGATTATGAACTGCATTCAACAGTCTCATCTGGCATCTTATCTCATTTGCAGCAAAAATACCCAATTTTATTCTAGTAAAATATGATGTCGTATTTTACAAGCAAATATACATTGTGTGAATTCATACACTTTTCCTTAAAGCTCCCCTGACATCATCTTTGAACTTTCCATAAAATGGCACAACATATATATATTTTAACATTGAACTATGATCGTTTTTGCTAAAACAATGTTAAATTAATGAAAATTCCTCTCAAAAATAGTTTAAAATTAGCGCCGTTTTTTTACACGGTAAATCCGGATATTTCCGGTCACGTGACTGTGACGTCACATCCAGATTCCTGCTCCAACGCGCATTGTAAAACAATGGCGGAGAATGCAGACGCATCAGACGAATTTAGCAATTTAAAAGTTGATATTTTAGCGATTTGGCTTCAGTTCGTGAAGCAGAAGTTATTTTGAGTGATCAACAAGAAACAGCAGGGTTTTATTTTCTTCCTGCTGCTGCTGCTTTCATGAGAGGTGTCACGTTCAGGAAGTCAGCAGGTGTCTGAGTTCTGCAGAGGCTGATCGGGATAACTCTTTTACAGAGCACTGAAACGGTATTAATTAATTTATCTAATAATCATTCAACATTAATTTATAGTCTAAAAACATGAGTCCTTTTTAAATTATCTGGTTTATTTTGGAAGTTTATTCAAACATACGTTCTGAAAAACACCATTCATATTTCCACTGATGTACTTTGCATGTTTACATGTTCACTATATATAAATATATATAAAAACAGTAGTTTATACGTCAATCATTACATTTAAAAATAAATTTATATACTGTCAAAATAACATATATTGATGTCATAGCTGAACATCAGGGTGTGTGTGTGTGTGTTTGTTTTGTGATCAGGCAGTCATATATTAACATTTATGTAAATGTATTATATATATATAACAAAGCCACATTTTTCTGTTTTTCTGGGTGAAGGCAGGGGACCCCCCCGGACAGATCTCCAGTCCATCACAGAGACATCCTGGACAGGTCTCCATTCCAGACGTCTCAGCTGCATATTTTGGACCAAACAGGACAAATGACAACAAACGGATGGATGAAGATGCATCTAAACTTGTTTTTGTTGTAAATAAATGTAAATTTACAATAAAGAATATAGAATGCTTAATTGTTGATGGATAAAAATACACAAATAAAAACTAGTCAAAAATATAAAAGCATTAATTTTGGCACAATCTGCAGCTTAAATAATATTTCATACAAATATAAACCTTTACCCATTTTAATAACAACTGAAGAAGTCAAAAGGAAGCTGGCTTTTTATTTTTTTATAAACATGTCACCATAAGACATTCCTTAGTTTGTAACCTTTAAAACAGACACACTGAAAAAATCCATCCATCCATCCATTTTCTTCCGCTTATCCGGGGTCGGGTCGCGGGGGTAGCAGCCTAAGTAGGGAGGCCCAGACTTCCCTCTCCCCAGCCACTTGGAGCAGCTCCTCTGGGGGAATCCCAAGGCGTTCCCAGGCCAGCCGAGAAACATAGTCCCTCCAGCGTATCCTGGGTCTTCCTCTGGGTCTCCTCCCGGTGGGACATGCCCGGAACACCTCACCAGGGAGGCGTCCAGGAGGCATCCTAACCAGATGCCCGAGCCACCTCAACTGGCTCCTCTCGATGTGGAGAAGCAGCGGCTCTACTCCGAGTCCCTCCCGGATGACTGAGCTTCTCACCCTATCTCTAAGGGAGAGTCCAGACACCCTGCGGAGAAAACTCATTTCAGCCGCTTGTATCCGAGATCTCGTTCTTTCGGTCATAACCCAAAGCTCATGACCATAGATGAGGGTGGGAACGTAGATCGATCGGTAAATTGAGAGCTTTGCCTTTTGACTCAGCTCTCTCTTCACCACGACAGACCGGTACAGCGCCCGCTTCACTGCGGACGCTGCACCTATCCGCCTATCGATCTCACGCTCCAGTTTTCCCTCATTCGTGAACAAGATCCCGAGATACTTAAACTCCTCCACTTGGGGCAGGACCTCCTCCCCGACCCGGAGAGGGCACGCTACCCTTTTCCGGCTCAAGACCATGGCCTCGGATTTGGAGGAACTGATCCTCATCCCGGCCGCATCGCATTCAGCTGCAAACCGCTCCAGTGAAAGCTGTAGATCACGAGCTGATGAAGCCAATAGGACCACATCATCTGCAAAAAACAGAGAAGCGATTCTAAGGCCACCAAAACGGATCCTCTCAACACCTTGGCTGCGCCTAGAAATTCTGTCCATAAAAGTTATAAACAGAATCGGTGACAAAGGGCAACCTTGGCGGAGTCCAACTCTCACCGGAAACGAGCCTGACTTACTGCCGGCAATGCGGACCAAGCTCTGACACCGGTCGTACAGGGACCTAACAGCCCATATCAATGGGCCTGGTACCCCATACTCCCGGAGTACCCCCCACAGAACCCCCCGAGGGACGCGGTCGAATGCCTTTTCCAAGTCTACAAAGCACATGTAAACTGGTTGGGCAAACTCCCACGCACCCTCCAGGACCCTGTTGAGGGTGTAGAGCTGGTCTAGTGTTCCACGACCAGGACGAAAACCACACTGCTCCTCCTGAATCCGAGGTTCGACTATCCGACGGACCCTCCTCTCCAGAACCCCTGAATAGACCTTACCAGGGAGGCTTAAGAGTGTGATCCCTCTATAGTTGGAACACACCCTACGGTCCCCCTTTTTGAATAGGGGAACCACCACCCCAGTCTGCCAATCCAAGGGAACTGCCCCCGATGTCCACGCGATATTGCAGAGTCGCGTAAGCCAACACAACCCCACAACATCCAGAGCCCTAAGGAACTCAGGACGAATCTCATCCACCCCCGGAGCCTTGCCACCGCGGAGCTTTTTAACCACCTCGGCGACCTCCGCACCAGAGATTGGAGAGCCCGATCCAAAGTCCCCAGGCTCCGCTTCCTCAGTGGAAGACGTGCCAGTAGGATTGAGGAGGTCTTCGAAGTATTCCGCCCACCGACTCACAACATCCCGAGTTGAGGTCAACAGCACGCCATCCCCACCATAAATGGTGTTGGTCGCGTACCGCTTTCCCCCCCTGAGACGCCGGATGGTGGACCAGAATCGCCTCGAAGCCGTACGGAAGTCATTCTCCATGGCCTCTCCGAACTCCTCCCACGCCCGAGTTTTTGCCTCAGCAACCACCCGAGCCGCATGCCGCTTGGACTGCCGGTACCTATCTGCTGCTTCCGGGGTCCCACAGGCCAAAAAGGCCCAATAGGACTCCTTCTTCAGCTTGACAGCATCCCTCACCGCCGGTGTCCACCACCGGGTTCGAGGGTTGCCACCACGACAGGCACCAACAACCTTGCGGCCACAACTCCGATAAGCTGCCTCGACAATAGAGGCGCGAAACATGGCCCACTCGGGCTCAATGTCCCCCGCCTCCCTCGGAACGTGTTCAAAGCTCTCCCGGAGGTGGGAGTTAAAGCTCCGTCTTACGGGAGACTCTGCCAGACGTTCCCAGCAGACCCTCACAATACGTTTGGGTCTGCCAGGTCTGACCGGCATCCTCCCCCACCATCGGAGCCAACTCACCACCAGGTAGTGGTCAGTTGACAGCTCCGCCCCTCTCTTCACCCGAGTGTCCAGGACATGCGGCCGCAGATCAGATGAGACGACAACAAAGTCGATCATTGAACTACGACCTAGGGTGTCCTGGTGCCAAGAGCACATATGGACACCCTTATGCCTGAACATGGTGTTCGTTATGGACAATCCATGACGAGCACAGAAGTCCAACAACAGAACACCACTCGGGTTCAGATCAGGGGGGCCGTTCCTCCCAACCACACCCCTCCAGGTCTCACTGTCATTGCCCACGTGAAAAAATGCATCACAAAAAGTTTATTGTCATAGTTTGATTTAGCTTTTATCCACTTTAACAGCAGGGTTCTCCATCTGCGTTCCTGCGATGCTGTTGTTCTCCATGGGCAAGAAGAGTTGAACAAGGTGACGTGTAGGGAGTTTTGATCACATCATCCAACACCTTAAACAGAAAAATGTGGCTTTGTTATATATATATAATACATTTACATGAATGTTAATACAGTATATGACTGCCTGATCACAAAACAAACACACACACACACACCCTGATGTTCAGCTATGACATCAATATATGTTATTTTGACAGTATTTGATATAAATTTATTTTTAAATGTAATGATTGACGTATAAACTACTGTTTTCATATATATTTATATATAGTTCATTCATTCATTCATTCATTCAACCTTTATTTATACAGGCTAGCCTCATTGAGTCACGGGGACTCATTTACAAGAGGGACCTGTCTCACTCACACCAAACAACCATCCACTCTCACACTCACACCTAGGGTCAATTTAGAGTCACCAATCAGCCTAACAAGCATGTTTTTTGGTCTGTGGGAGGAAACCGGAGTACCCGGAGGAAACCCACGCATGCACGGGGAGAACATGCAAACTCCACCCAGAAAGGCCCCGGACCGGGATTTGAACCGGCAACCTTCTCGCTGAGAGGCAGCAGCTCTACCAGTTGTGCCACCGTGCTGCCCAGTAGTGAACATGTAAACATGCAAAGTACAACAGTGGAAATATGAATGGTGTTTTTCAGAACATAATTATGTTTAAATAAACTTCTAAAATAAACCAGATAATTTAAAAAGGACTCATGTTTTTAGACTATAAATTAATGTTGAATGATTATTAGATAAATTAATTAATACTGTTTCAGTGCTCTGTAAAAGAGTTATCCCGATCAGCCTCTGCAGAACTCAGACACCTGCTCACTTCCTGAACGTGACACCTCTCATGAAAGCAGCAGCAGCAGGAAGAAAATAAAACCCTGCTGTTTCTTGTTGATCACTCAAAATAACTTCTGCTTCACGAACTGAAGCCAAATCGCTAAAATATCAACTTTTAAATTGCTAAATTTGTCTGATGCGTCTGCATTCTCCGCCATTGTTTTACAATGCGCGTTGGAGCAGGAATCTGGATGTGACGTCACAGTCACGTGACCGGAAATATCCGGATTTACCGTGTAAAAAAACGGCGCTAATTTTAAACTATTTTTGAGAGGAATTTTCATTAATTTAACATTGTTTTAGCAAAAACGATCATAGTTCAATGTTAAAATATATATATGTTGTGCCATTTTATGGAAAGTTCAAAGATGATGTCAGGGGAGCTTTAATAGCACTTTGTATTAATTAAGCTTGTGTTGTCAGTGTTAATGTTAATTATCTTTAAGCTCCAACTTATTTTTAAGCTTCAGACACAACAGTTATGTGCTATTTTTGATGTTAGGTTTCAGGGGAGGTGTATTTTGTCAAAAAGAACAAAATCTTTGAAAATGTTTGTAGACATCTGGCAAAATTAATGCTCAATATCTCTTAAAAATAACAAAAGTTTGCTTCTAGGAAGGAAAATGGCAGCATGATAGCTCAGTGGTTAGCACTGTTGCCTCACAGCAAGAAGGTCTCGGGTTCAATCCCCAGTTGGACCTGGGGTCTTTCTGTGTGGAGTTTGTATGTTCTTCTCGATTTCGTGTGGATTTTCTCCGGGTACTCCAGTTTCTTCCCACAGAACAAAAACATGCATGTTAGGCAGCTTCAGGTCCAGGCCTCTCTTGCAAAAGAGATCTGTGATCTCAATGGGATTTCCCTGGTTAAATAAAGGTTTAATAAAATAAATAAAAAATAGAAAGTGATAAAAGTTGTTTGGAAATGTTTACACAATACTGTATGGCTACGTTAATCTTAATATTTGGGGACCATAAATAATATATTTTAAAACTACATGAAATGTCCTGGATAGTAAACATGCAGTGACTTGGCACCTGGAGTGAACCTGGAGAGACTTGGAGTAGAAGAGCTGCTGCTCCTCTATATCGAGAGGAGATAGTTGAGGTGGTTTGGACATAAAAGGATGCCCAAAGACACTTTTCTATAGAAGTTTTCTGGGCATCTGCTGTTGGGAGGAGACCCCAGAGAAGATGCAGGACACACTCTATCATTTGGCCTGAGAACACCTTGGAGTCCTTCCATAAGAGCTGGAAGAAGGAGACTGTGGGAAGAGATGTCTGGACCTCTCAGCTCAAGATGTGGAAGATGGATGGATGGATGGATGGATGGATGGACAGGTGGATGGATGGACAAATGGACAGATGGATGGATGTACAGATGGGCAGATGGATGGATGGATGATAGATGGATGTATGGATGTATGGATGAATGGATGGACAGATGGATGGATGGATGTACAGATGGATGGATGATGGATGTACAGATGGATGGATGGATGGATGGATGAACGGATGATAGATGGATGGATGGATGGATGGATGGATGGATGGATGGACAGGTGGATGGATGGGTGGATGGATGGACGGACAAATGGATGGATGGATGAATGGACAAACTGATGGATGGATCGATGGATGGATGCATGAATGGATGGATGAATAGACAGATGGACCGATGGATGGATGGACAGATGGCTGGACGGACAGATGGATGGATGGATGGATGGACAGATGATGGATGGATGGAGTACAGATGGATGATGGATGATGGATGTACAGATGGATGGATGGATGAATGGATGATAGATGGATGAATGGCTGGGCAGGTGGATGGATGGATGAATGGATGGATGGATGGATGGACAGATGGATGATGATGATGGATAGATGAATGGATGGACAGATGGATGGACGGATGGATGGATGGATGGATGAATGGATGATGGATGGATGGATGAATGGATGGATGGATGAATGGATGGACAGATGGATGATGATGATGGATGGATGGATGGATGGATGAATGGATGGACGGATGGATGGACAGACAGATGTATGGATGATAGATGGATGGATGGATGAATGGATGGATGGATGGATGGATGGATGAAATAATGGACAGATGGATGTCAATGTCAATGTCAATGTCAATTTTATTTATATAGCACATAAAAACAACCGAAGTCGACCAAAGTGCTTTACAGTAAAAAAAATAAAAAAAATAAAAAATAAAAACAGAGTAAAATGCATCTAGTGCCACTAAACATAATAAAGCTATCAGTAATGGATGCTGATGGATGATGAATGTATGAATGGACGGACAGATGGACAGATGGACGAACAGATGGATGGATAAATGGATGTTTGAATGGATGGATGGATGGATGAATGAATGTTTGAATGGATGGATGAATGAATGTATGAATGGATGGATGAATGGATGTTTGAATGGATGGATGGATGAATGGATTGATGAATGAATGTTTGAATGGATGGATGTATGAATGGATGGATGAATGAATGTTTGAATGGCTGGATGGATGCATGGATGGATGAATGGATGTTTGAATGGATGGATGGATGAATGGATGGATGAATGGATGTTTGAATGATGGATGGATGGATGGATGAATGAATGTTTGAATGGATGGATGGATGGATGGATGGATGAATGAATGTTTGAACGGATGGATGAATGGATGGATGGCAAACTGACACCATTTTTGGACAAAATGTGACGTGTTGGAGATCTTCTGCTGTAATGATCACCTTCTACAAGTTGACATAAATGTTACTTATGTAACAGACATTGGGGCCGCAGTAAAGTAGTGCATTAATCTGGAATGATGAGCTGTTTCGCTCGTATATAAAACTTCCATGTCTGCAATGCAAACTATTGTGTGCTAACACAAGTTTCCAGAGGTGGTTGTCTTTATCATTTCATGTACAGTCGCTGCATCCACTTTTAATATAAATTACCCAAACGGACTATTTCCCTACATAGCCTGTCTGCAGGGCCTCACAGCGCAGAGTCTGAGAAGTTTCAGCCCACGCTGTGTAGGCCAGCCAGCCAGCAGTGTCCTCCGGTACTTCTTACTGCACCACCGCGCGCATAATTACATTTCCCTGAAGTTAGCGGTGCCCTTGACTCATCACTGAGCGCAGGCCTGCTGGTCAATTATCAGAAACAACAAAGTGTGTGTGTGTAGCTTCTTTAATGTTTGGATACAGTCTAATGAACTGAGATGAACTCATCTTTCAAGAGAAAACAACAATCTAGAAGATGGGGCGGCTAAATGGCTCCCAATCAATACAGAGGAAAGGAAGTGGACGTTCATAAAACTCTCCTCATCAAAACATATTACTTTAGTGCTGAGGGATGTGGTGCTTAAACAAAAGCGGGGGGGCTCTCAATTTTCTGTTATTTTAATTCAGAATGATCCTGTTCCAGGGCTCCATGTGCTGATGTGTGTCAGTTTTCTTTTGGCTAATCTTTTCAGTTTTTTACAAGATGGATCTGAGCGCATTCCCAGGAAATAAGGAGACGGCAGAGATTCAACGAGTGTTCATTCACAGTGCTGACAGGTGTGCTTTTGACTAAAATAAAAATAACAACGATGCATGTTCATCTAAAGTGGAACATTGGTGCATTTTGAACCGAGGTGCAGGATGTTGTTCATTTTGTTCAAAGGAGAAGGGATTTGATGAGACGGTTCTCGTGTAAAACTCTGCAGGTGATGTGCACATCTGCAAGGAATGCTGGGCTTTTAATTCCTTTTTGCATTTTTCATCATCTCCCAGCTTTTTCTGTTTGCTTGGTTGTTTTATTCTTCCATTTAATAGCATTTTGCTCAAGAATGTCTCCCCTGTGGCTTACTGTTCACTTTTATCTGCAGAAAGAAGGAAGCTTGGACTGTTTGTTAAACAAAAAGTGTTAATTATGAATCAAAAGTCCTCCAAAATGGGTTGAAATACTGTCAAAACATAAAGACAAAATTATTTATTATTGCTTTTCATTATTTTTCCTCTATCGTCATGGTTTGACAGATTAATTGTGTTTCTTTATGCTTTCCTGCTAAATAAAATTGCATTTTGGTAAACGTTTTGTTGGCATCCACTGCCCTCTCGTGCTCTCGACCGCACACGGGTGATCGATGGGCTCCTTTAATTCAAAGACATCAAAGCCCAGGAGAGAAAACGCTCATAAGGAGCACAATTCAAAGTGAACACAATCGAAAACGTTACAAAGCCCGTCTCGTTTTAATTTGTGGTGACACTTTTTACCACAGAGGAGAGAATAATTATCCTCAACAAATGTGATGGGTTACTTTCTGCTGATCAGTCATCAGTCACAGTGGGGGCCATCTTTATTGAGGCAGCAGGGATGCACAGAGGGTGGAACGGGCCTTCCAGCCTTAACCTCAACACATTGTGTCGTCTTCGCATCAAGAAGAAGCTTAAGGTTCATCATTCTGCAGTCCAGCACTTCTTCATCTAAGAGCTTTGACTTTGTCATTTGTAATGAAGAATAAAAAGCAGGAGCTCATGAGATTGGTTAGCGCTCAGGTTATGTGTTGGGGATAACCCTCAGCTACTACCAACAGCAGGTTTCAGCTCAGAAACTGTGAAGTTGACTAAGTTGTAGCCATTTGAAAAGGTAATCTAGTCTCATGATCGGTCTCTGCACAGTTGCAGAGAGGAAAGCTCTACAGAGAGTGGTGAAGGCTGCACAGAAGTCTGTTGGAGTCAGTCTCCCCACCATCACAGACATTTACACCTCCAGATGCAGGAAAAGAGCCACCTGCATCATGAAAGACCTCACTCACCCAGCACACTCACTCTTTGCCCCACTCCCCTCAGGACGGAGGTTGAGGAGCATCAAATGTAGAACCACTAGACTGAGGAACAGCTTCTACCCTGAGGCTGTTAGACTCATGAATAAATAAATAATAAGAATAAACACTGCAAAATATCACATCATGCTGATGCTGATCTGTTTTCTTGTTGCTGTGTTCATCTGTGACCATCTGCTCATACAGACTCATGTTCGTGCTGCTGTTTATAATGATGTTTTTCCACTACATTAGGGCTTAGTGTATTACTAGTTGATGTTTCTCTTAGTTAATTCTAGATGTTATTACTGTTTTTCTCTTGCATTTGTTGTTGGATGTAACTGGGACCCCGTGTACATAATCTCGTTTTCATCACATGTACCACATGCGGTGCAAATGACAAAGACTCTCTGACTCTCTGACTCTCTGACTCTGACTCTGAAAGTGTAAGCTACACTCTGTCCAGTGGTGCATGAGATATTTTGCTGATCCAAAAGAAAAAAACTCTCTCACACAGGAAAAATCATTACTTTCTACCTTTTCTGCTTTTCGTTGGTTGCCATACTTAAATATGAGTAACAGTTTGCCACGTCAGCAGCAGATTAGCTGTTGCTGCTGGAAAAGGTGACATAATCTCTGACATAATCTCGGTCTCTGTGACACTGTCCTGGACTGGTTCAGATCTTTCCTCTCCAATAGGCTGGAATGTGTTTAGCCCGGTGCAGAGCTCCGCGCTGGACCGAGCCCCGCGCCACGCGCGCGCGCTGCGCGTGGGGGGTTCACAGCAGAGCACAGCGTGAAGCAGCGTGTGGCTCCAACAGAGCTCTGCTTTCTTCTCACGTTCTCTGAAGCAGCTGCACGCGGAGGGGGTCAGTTCAGTCCCCCTCCGCGTGCAGCTGATTGGTCAGACACCGCGCTTCGCGTAGGCGCTCGTAAAATTGGAGCTTGGCGCGCTCGCGTGAACGTTCAAAGGGCTTGTGCAGCGGCGACCTCACGGCGCTCACACAGCGGGGCGCCGCGCTCGCTCAAGCGCGGAGCTCTGCGCCGGCCTTTAGTCTTGGCAACGCCACGTCCCAGACAGTCTGTGTCTCCTGTGGTGTCCCTCAGGGGTCAGTTCTGGGGCCCCTGCTGTTTTCCCTTTACATGCTGCCTTTAGGTCAAATTATTAATCAGTTCAACATTTCTTTTCACTGTTATGCCGACGATACACAGCTTTACATCAGGACTGGAGCATCCTCATCTTCCCCATTGTCATCTCCATCTTCACTCACTGCCCTCTCTACCTGCCTGGAGGAAATAAGGGCATGGATGAATCAGAACTTTCTTCAATTAAACTGCTCCAAGACTGAGGCCATACTGATTGGCACCCCTCACCAGGTACAAACATCAACTATAACAACAATTTCCTTTTCTGGACAAGACATCCCCCTCTCCACCTCTGTTACAAATCTTGGAATAAAAATGGACTCTCATCTTACATTTGAAAATCACATTAAGCATCTGTTTAAAACCTGCTTCTTCCATCTTCGAAACATCTCCAGACTTCGCCCATCCCTAACTTTTTCCGATGCTGAGAAACTCGTCCATGCTTTTGTCTCCTCCAGGCTCGACTACTGCAACTCCCTGTTTATTGGAATCCCTGGCAAATACCTTCAGAAGCTTCAATATATTCAAAACAGTGCAGCAAGGATTTTGTTGAGAGTTCGTAAATTTGAACATATTACACCCATTCTCCATAACCTCCATTGGCTTCCTGTCGCCTACAGAATTCAGTACAAAACTGCTCTCATTACACATCAATGCTTACACGGAACTTCACCAGATTATCTAAAGGACATTCTTGTTCCATATTCATCCACCCGGTCTCTACGATCACAGAACAGTAATCTCCTTCACATTCCGAGAACCAAATTAAGGACCATGGGAGACCGGGCTTTCAGTGTGGCTGCCCCCCGCCTGTGGAACTCTCTTCCTGACTGCCTGAGAGCTCCACAGTCACTGGTTGACTTTAAGAGCGGCTTGAAGACCTTTCTTTTTAACCGAGCATACTCTGCCTCCTCATGATTCTATCTTTGATCTTAGTTGATACTGTTATTGCTTTTACTTGTTCCCTTTCAGTTGGTCTCTCGGTGCAACATACTTGCTATGGGAATTGCGCCCCCGCGCGATTACCTGAAGGAATACATTCACGCCTTTACGGCCGGGGCGTCACCCCGCGTCAGAGGTACCGCCCTTTAGGTACTTAAGCGACTGACGCCCCTCCAACTGTCTCTTTTTGCCCTTCACCTCGCAAAAACCTGAACTACCTCTCTTCGCGGACTTCTCTGCTGCTCCATCGCTCAACCTGAGGTGAGCTCGCTCCCTGCACAGAGCGCACAGAGAATGTTTCCCTACGTACTGCTGGACTAGCGTAAGCTAGTCCAGCACATTTCTATAACCTCAAAGTTTTTTCCTCTCCTCTCTCCACAGGTAGCTTCACTCGACAGCGTTATAACTACGTCACAACCGCTACCCCCGCTAACATCCTAGCGAGCTAGCCAGCGAAAGCGACACGACGGAGGAGACACTTGAACAAAGAAGAAAAAGGATTCTGGAAGGACTCGCTCGCCTTATCTCGGACATGCCTCCGGAGAAAGGAAAGTGAAAGACAAGACTTCCAAGGAAAACCAGCGGGACGGCAAGCCCAACCTCGTGCGCCTGTCCCAGCGGCTGTGGTTTTTCCCTCGCAGCAACGGACACCCATGAGGCCTGTCCAGTCTGCCTGGGTATATTTCATGCAAGACAAGCTCTGGACGCGCCCGATTCTTGCCCACACTGCAGCCAGATGCTGGATGCGGTGCTGCGGCATCGGGTGGATCTTGTGGCTAAGGCCATGGGAAGCTCAGCTGGACCACAGGACCCAGACACCACGGAGCACCTCACTCCGATCCCGGAGCTTGAGAACATGGCTCTACACGACAGCACGCGCGTCGAATGGGGCGACAGCCCTGACCCGCTCGCTCCCATGGTGGACCTAACAGTCGAGTTCGACACCAGAGGCATGATGAATGAAGACGAGATCTCCATCTCAGCCTCGGGCGAATTTTCAGCGGAGGAACCAGAGCTCCAAATCGAGGATCTGGGAGAGGACCTCTCCAGCACCCCGGTACCTGTGCTCCCTGAAACTGACTTCTCCATTCCTGCCCTGTTCGACCTGTGCCACAGAGCAGCGGACGCGCTGCACATCCCTTGGCTGGAACCTCTGCCTCGCCAACAGGTCACGAGGCTGGCAGGGAACTATTTTTATTCAAAACAGGAGGCAGCAACGAGACAAAGGATGCCTGTGTTCCCGGACTTCCTCACGGAACTAACCCGCACCTGGCCTCAACCACGAGTGCCCATGCTCCTTGCTCTCTTATGGTGCATTCACACCTAACAGCGTTTCAACTTCCAAAAAGCTCGTCACGCACGCAAGTGGACGCACTTGGTGTCCAGACCTGAACGCCAGAACGCGAAACTGCTGGGGGTGTGTGGGAGGAGCTTACCGGTATACCGAGTCCTCACTGCACTCCGCCAGGCGAGGAGCTTTTTATTTCTGTCTCTGTAGAGCAGACTTGACTGGTCGTGAAGGACTTGTCGCGAACACACAGCTACAATGAGTTTCTCTTCCATAGTCCATGACTCCGCGGGTTTTTTCTGTGTCCCACAAACAATACGTCACATAGTTGCGCAATCGTTTCCGCGTCACATAGGGACTCTCCCCCTGACCCCCTCTCTTCTCCCCCCGACTCTCCCTGATCAACCAATCAGGGAGAGTTGAACGGCGTTTGAATGTTTGAACCGCGAAATCTTCAGCTAGATCAAGGAGTGCTTTGGAGGCTGACGCGGGTTCACGTGCACGGAAAAACGCTTTCCAGCACGCTCAACACGCACGTGACGTGACGCCCGACGCCAAGACGCGGCTGGAGGCGCGTCCCCCATTGACTTTGCATGTAAACTGGACGCTCCTGCCGTTGAAACGCTGTTAGGTGTGAATGCACCATCACAGTTCCTGGACGTGGAAGGGATGGACGAAGTGGGAATAGCCAACGCGCCTCAGATTGAGGACACACTGGCATCCCACCTAGCTCCCAAGTCATCCGGGACAAAACTGACTCTTCCCAGCAAAGCTTGTAGAGCCTCAGTGTCTCTTCTCGAGAAGTGCTACAGGGCTCAAGGACTCGCGGCGCGCCATGAACGCGTCCACGATGATGCAGGCTTACCTTGCGGAAAATCTCCAACAACTGCAGGTAACCTCGGATAAGCAAGCTGCTGCCGACTTACTGGATGAAGCCCGCAGAGCAACAGACTTCGTGCTCCGCATGATGGGGACAGCTGCTGTGGCTCAGGGCAGAGGCATGACGGAAGTGGTCATCGCAATCCGCCAACTGTGGATGACGCTGACGGATCTACCGGAGGGACAAAAGGTGCCTTTTCTTCACCACTCAATAGAGACGGAGGGGCTATTTGGTCAGATTTTGGAGCGAATCCAGACCAAGCTGGACCAAAGGCGCAGACAGGCTGAAGCTCTCAGGGTGGGCATTCCCCGTCGGAGTTTCGCCCCCCCACAGAGAGCCTGCTGGAGACAGACCTGCACAGCCTCGGCACCGCTCTATGACGCGTGCGGCACTGAGAAGCGACCAGCATACGAGGAAGAACCTTGGCAAAGACCCCCGCCGAGCCAACCTCGCTCCGAGCATGCATGGAGCAAAAATGGGTTCGTCCCACGCCAGGCGAGCAGGCACAGGGCCTCCTCGGCGAGCCGGGACACCCGTCAAAAACGTGCCTGATGAACCAGGCCCACGTTTACATTTTATACGACCTCCCACCCACGCGGTAACGGGAATGTTCGCACCTAGTTCAGACTTTATTTGTAGCAAAGTATAAATGGCTGATAATTCTGTTGCATGCACAAACCATGCTCTCCCTGCTGTGAGTGACATCAAATCATGTATGTCATTGCACATAAGCACGGATAAAGCTCATAAAACAGCACATCCCTGTTTTATTGACTATCAAAAAAACAACACCAACACAAATAATTTCAACTGTACGGGCCTCTCTGGGGTGTTAGTCTATTCAATAAACCCCAGCAGGATGCCTCAGGACCTGTCTCTAGAGTACAGACCCAGAGGCGTCTGCGGACAGACCCTGCATCTTTCGCGGAGACAGGTGAGAGAGGACACGTGTTCCAGCTCCCGCTCCATTGTGAACGAGAGGCCAGTCAATACACTAACCAGACGAACAAGTGACATGTTCGCACCACAGGAGAGCACATCAACAGATTCTAAGGATGGAGGAGTCACGACGGATGCCCCAAGGCGGCCACAAATTTCACACCCTCTCAACAGTGGCTGTGATCACGTTACTGTGTGTGTAGACGGATCGGAGTCAAACCAGATTTCTCTTCCTGATTTTGAAAAAAAAACTGGGCTCTTTATCAACAAATGATCTTAAGTCTGCCGGTCACAAAGGACCATCTTCACGTTCACACTTTGCAGCTGCCCCTTTATTATTCATGAAGGACATGCAACGTCCGAGCAGTGAACGAGCAGCACGTGACTTCCCTCACAAAGTTGCATCAGACTTGCTCCCACACAACATTATCCCACCGGGTGAGACACCAATTGGAGTTAGGAGGTCTGCTCGTTTACAAAAACCGTAGCCCCTCAATCCAATAAATCCTATGTTGGAGGGAAATAATAAGCTCCTTGCTCCAACTCGATCTAATAAAATTAATAGACTTCATCTGTCCTCGACGAGACTCGATCAGTGCAGTCTGTTAACACATCAACGTGGAAAACCTCTCCCTAACCTGGTTGACCCTCAAAGGCTCACACAGGAAGTTGCAGTCCAGCCGCTTAGGCCAGGAACTGAAATTAATTCCAGCCTATTAGCTGAAAAGGACAGGCTGATGGCTTCGGACCTACCGGAGAATGTGGTGAAACCCATACAGAATGCCCGTGCTGGGTCAACACAGACTTTATACGCACAGAAGTGGCGCATTTTCGAAGCCTGGTGCTCAGAAAGAAATATAATTTCTTATGCATACGACTTGGCTCAGCTCCTAAATTTCCTTCAGGATTTACTGGAAAAGGGTCATTCTTATTCAACGATTAAAGTGTTCCTTGCAGCTATCTCTGCTTGTCACGAGGGCTGGGGACACAGGACTCCTGGAGCACATCCAATCATAATGAGATATATGAAAGGTGTGTTTCGAACCAGGCCACCCAACAGGACCTTGACCCCTGGTTGGGATCTTGGCCTGGTCTTGGGGGCTCTTTGCGACCCGCCATTCGAGCCTCTGAGCGAGATTAAGATATATTTTCTATCTTATAGAACTGCTCTTCTCCTGGGTCTTTGCTCGGCGAAACACGTGGGTGACCTCCACGCTCTATCTTTACATCCGTTATGTACCAGATTCGCCCCTGACGGGTCAAAGGTCACACTAAGGCCTAATCCCGCATACACTCCCAAGGTCCTGACTTTGAACAACAGGAGTCTGGACTTTGATCTCTCCTCTTTTCCACATGCGCCTGTCCTCACTCAGGAACAGGAAAGGCTACAGGCTCTCTGCCCAGTGAGGGCTTTACGCACCTACATGCAGAGAACAGCCGAATGGAGAAGAACAAACCAAATATTCGTATGCTTTGCAGCACCTGCTACCGGGAATGCCCTATCAAAACAACGCCTCTCACATTGGGTGACTGAGGCCATTAAAAGGGCGTACAGTAGCAAAGGTCAACAGGTGCCCTCTGGAGTGCACGCTCACTCCACTCGGGGCTTGGCCACTTCCTGGTCATTATTCAAGGGTGTACCAGTTGCTGACATCTGCGCTGCGGCGAACTGGAGCTCATTAAACACTTTTGCAAAGCATTACAGTTTGGATGTTACTGCGTGTGATGTCACTCAGGCTGTTCTTTCTAACACACAGTAGAAAGTAGCCTTGAGATGCCTGCTGGTCAAGGGCAGACGTTCACTCTAGCATGCATTTTACTGAGCATTTCAAGGGCGTGAATGGATTACGTTCCCATAGCAAGTATGTTGCACCGAGAGACCAGACTGAAAGGGAACTGAAAGTTATGCACCATAACTCATGTTCCCTGAAGGAAGGGAACGAGGTGCAACATATCTGGCCCTTTTCAATGCTGAAAGCTCGGTGAAGTGCAATTTTGGAGAAAGTTGGAGGGGCGTCAGTCGCTTAAGTACCTAAAGGGCGGTACCTCTGACGCGGGGTGACGCCCCGGCCGTAAAGGCGTGAATGTATTCCTTCAGGTAATCGCGCGGGGTGCAATTCCCATAGCAAGTATGTTGCACCTCGTTCCCTTCCTTCAGGGAACATGAGTTATGGTGCATAACTTTCAGTTTTCTCACTTGTTTTATTGACGTTTAATTTTGTTGCACTTTGTAGCACTTTGAGATTTTCATTAATGAAAAATGCATTATAAATTAAATTCATTATTATTATAATCTTGCTTCAGCGTTGTCCTCGAGAGAAAATACTTAAGAGGGTTAGCAGAAAATGAAACGTATAAATATTTTTGATAAAGAATGATGGGAGACTATGATGTAAAATCACTTTGTCTTTTTTCAGTTCAATTCAACCTGTCTTATTAAATGCATCCATCCATCCATCCATCTTCTTCCGCTTATCCGGGGTCGGGTCGCAGGGGTAGCAGCCTAAGTAGGGAGGCCCAGACTTTCCTCTCCCCAGCCACTTGGAGCAGCTCCTCCGGGGGAATCCCAAGGCGTTCCCAGGCCAGCCGAGAAACATAGTCCCTCCAGCGTGTCCTGGGTCTTCCTCTGGGTCTCCTCCCGGTGGGACATGCCCGGAACACCTCACCAGGGAGGCGTCCAGGAG
>JBBPBX010066739.1:0-19590 GCA_038048925.1 Garcialebias charrua
GGGCAATAGTCCAGATAAGATTGAGGGGTTTAAATGTAGTCAATGAAGACCAAATAAATGTTCAGGAGCCTTTAACGCTTGTAAAGGTTTTTGGGTGTGTGTGTAGGGAGCAGGCCACAGCATCTCCTACCGCACAAGACAACTCAGGTTCTGGCTCCGGGTTCTTTGGGCCTGAAGCCTAGTGGTAGCTCGCCATCATGGGAAACCTGGCCTCCATCATAGGAAATCTGGCCTCCCTCATAGAAACCTGGCCTGTACAACAGGATCAAGTTAACATCATTTTCTAGTATTAATATCAAAATCACTATCAATACCATACCATAAATAGTTTTACAAATACATAGGATTAATGTATTGATGATCTACATGTACATGATTTACTTTTCTAAATTGTTTATCATAATATAAATACACAAACAATTTCTAAATAGAGTACTCTTCACATTCATAGTCACTGTATGATTAAATGTTAAAGATGGCACAAAAGTACAACATAACCATTTAATCCATTAAATAGCGTTTGACCATTTATATTTAAAGGCCATAAGCCAACAAACAATTGGGATTTGCTTTAGCATGCTAATGCCAGCATTGGCATGCTACAAACAATATAAACACTCACCAGTTTGCTTGTTTCTGGTCTTTTAAGCACAAAACAGCAGTTTCTCACAGCTTAGAGACATCTAAAAGCTGAGAAGCATACCAGTAAGTATATGACAGTCCAAAAATAAATTCATCTAAAATTGTTTAATGCCCACCTGTGTTATGTATCCTGAAGGGATTAAATAAAAAAAGTTTAAACCTCAGTTTAGGTCACCTGAAGTCTGCAGCCTCCTGCTGCACTTTTTTTACTCAGCTAATCAGGCTTGATTGGCTGAGCTGCAAACACCTGCTGACTCTCTCTCCTTTTATAAGCTGAGGGCAAAAGCCTGAACAGTGTGGAGGTTTTGGACAGTGTGGAGGTTTTGGACAGTGTGGAGGTTTTGGACAGTGTGGAGGTTATGTGATGGCCAACTAAGGTTGGTGGATGCAAGCAGGAGCTTGTTGGAGCAACTTGAGAGCCTTTTTGGAAGGTAAACCAAGTTTATTGAAGGCAGCTGCAGGCTGCATATGTGTGTGTTCAGGAGTGTCCTTCACCCACCCTGACCACTGTTTGAACATTCATCAGGGGAACCTACAGATGTTTGTTTGTTGAACTGGGAGTTTCCTCCACCCTCCCTGGTTGTAGTGATCTCTCTTTTATTAGAGAGGTCGTTGGTGCTCTCATCTTTTGAGAGTGTTGGTTGGAGCACTAATGTGCTCTGGTTCTCTTGTTTAGAGGCTCGTGTGGACTCTAGTGTACCTAGAGTAGAGGACCTGAGCTGTTGAGGGTTCTGTGTCTCAGAGACTGGGCTCAGGGCTCTGGTGTGCTGTCTGCTGGAGGCAGCTGTGTTGGCTCATGCCTCTCTTCTTTTTTGCATACAATTACTTTCATAACTTTCTGGTTGGGTAAAGCTGGTAGTCCTGTTTTCGCTTTAGTTCCATATTTTAGGCCTAGAGTTTTGGTACAGTTAGCCCGCTGTCTAACAGGGTTCGCAGGCTCTATAGGAGTTGGCTCTGTTGGGCAGCCTTATTTTCCTTTTGGCCGCTTTACCCTAACCCATCTCTCAGTTGAACTTTGTTTCTTTTGTTTGTGACGTGGGATGCCTGGAGAAGCTGGTGGTGGTTCCTGACCAGAGGGAGCTGCTGCAGATGACTTCATCCTTGACCGGACTTTAGTTTAGTTAATAAAACTTCTGTTAAACCTTTTTCCTTGTGTCCTGCGTCCTTCAAATGTGTTTTGATCCTCACCGGTCGTAACATATTTATTGGGGGCTCGTCCGGGATCTGAATTAGTATTGGGGGCTTGTTTGTAAGGTGCTATGTTTTTTGAGTTGTCTGCTCGTCTGTTTGTCTGCACAGGACAAACTTGTTGGAGTGTTTCTGTGAAGCACTTGAGTTTTTAGACAGCTGAGCACCTGCTGTGCATGTTTGTGGGAGTCTGGTTTTGAGCAGACATTGTGGTTTTTTGTGCTTAATCTTGAGAGTGTTGTGAAGTTTTTTTGAAGCTAAGTGTTTTTTGGACAGTAGTTAATAGAATTAACTGCTCCTTTTTACATTTGGTGTGTTTTGACAGCTGTGTGCTGTAGTTTGCACTCTCTCTGGAGCTGACAGGACCAGCTCCTGGTTGCTGATTGAGCTGAAACACGCAGCTGTGTGTGTGTTTTTTGGATTGTGCTGCGTTCAAATGCAGATGTGATTTTTGCTGTTGTTTACAGTGAAAGTATTTTGAAGAAGGGTACAGCTTAAAGCTGTTTGTTGGCATCATGGCATTTAATTTAAATAAATTCATTGAACAACCCACTGTGCAGGTCTTTGCAGACTGCACAAGAGTACAAAAGCTGAGTGTAGCAGATCATTTTAACATTGATGTTAGAAAATTTGCTAATGATGGATGGCTAGAGAGTGAACTGCTATGTGCATTGGTCCAGCTTGGGATATTTCCTGAGATTGATGAACAAGAGCGTCTGAGAAAAGAAGATGCTTCCAGACAAAAGGAACTTGAAGATAAAATAATGAGAGAAAAAGAGCTACTACGACTCAAACATCAATCGTTCATAAAAGAACAGGAAATTGAACGACAAAGACGTCAAGCTGCTTTGCAGGAGAAGAAGCGTCTGTGGGAACAAAAAAGACTGGAGCTGCTGAAGGAGATGAGAGCGTTGAGGCTGACAAATCAACATTCCTGTCCCACTGCCTGTCATCCGGTGGCGCCTCTGGAACCTCAACAGAAGGAGATGCCTCAAGACTGTCAACCGGAGGAACAACGACAAGAAGAGGACGAGGTTGATTTAAGCGACAGCTTAATGGTGAACTGTGAAACAGAGCAGATTCTGTAATGTTATGTCTGCTCCTCAGTGTGGACACCATCCAGACGGGCAGCACTTGGAGATACTCAGTCAGGCTTTATTAAGTCTTCAACACGAACACATGTACAACTCACGAGCGTCACTCACAACCAACGGTGCATCACCTAATGTGTCCCCTGGTGCCCCAGTACCAACACATTGGTTCCTAGTGTCTGCTCACACAACATCTCCCCTTTTTAGCTTAGCATCCATACTATGCCTTTAAACTTAAATTGTCCTCATTGATTATGAACATGCTGAACAGACATACCCACACCCTTTCAAATGCTTTTACCAAGTGAACAGATTATACTAGTACTTTATCATTAATACTACAAACAACTATAACTTTGACCTATCTAGGGGTCAGGGTCGACTACCTGCGTCCCCAGAGCTGTGCAGGGATTATTCTGCCCTGTGGGCCACAGCTCACTTCTCTATGAATGCTATTTACAAGTCTAGTCTCTGCGGGGTACGAACAACCCGTCCCGACCTGGTGACTGTGGAGCCATCAGGAATCACTCTGATGTGTGACCTGTTCCTTCTTAGACTCCCAGACGGCATGTCAATGTTGTATGACCGTGGGGTGTTCGCTGGACTGCTGATAGTCCCCGAGTTGTTGGTGTTCTTCACCCAGACTCTTTGTCCTGGGTTGAGCTCTTGTTTAGTCTGTGCTCTGTGTCTCTTGTTGAACCAAGAACCTTGCTTCTCTTTCAGCTCCTGGTCTTTTCTCCGGAAGAGATGAAGATCTGGCCATCGTGGTCGTAGTTTGTCTTCGCTGACCGGCAACGGTGTCCTGATGTTGCGGCCCATCAATAGTTGTGCCGGTGATGATCCTTGTGCCAGGGGTGTGGCCCTGTATGCCATGAGAGCCTTATGTGGATCCTCCCCCTTCTTCAGGAAAGATTTCACTGTCCTTACAGCTCTCTCTGCTTCCCCATTACTCTGTGGATAGTGAGGACTTGAGGTGACATGAGTAAAATCATAGTCCCTTGCAAAAGCTGCAAACTCCGCCGCTGCAAACTGGGGGCCATTGTCCGTGACAAGGGTTTCAGGGACCCCGTGCCTGGCAAAGATCGCCTTCATTTTGTTGATCACCGGGACAGCAGTAGTAGAGGTCAGGTTCACCACCTCAATGTATCTGGAGAAGTAATCTATTACCACCAGGTACATGGCACGTTCCCACTGGAACAGATCTGCTGCGACCCGCTGCCATGGCCTCAGAGGAAGTTGTGTTGACATGAGAGGTTCTGGTCTCTCATGAGCCTCTCGCACGCACGTTGTGCAGTTTTCAACCTTGAGTTTGATTTGTTTGGTCAAACCCGGCCACCAAATGGACTGTTGTGCTCTAGCAATGCATTTTGTCATGCCCTGGTGACCTTCATGAACCAGGTTAAGCATTTCTTCCTGCATGCTGGCTGGAATAACAAGTCTTTCACTTTTCATTAAAATTCCCTGCACCACAAGGAGGTCTTGGTGGTACTGCCAGTACACTTGTAGTTCAGGAGGGAGACTCTTCCTGCTGAGTGGCCAGCCTGTTTGTACAAAGTCTTTAAGTTTTCTGCACGTGCTGTCTGTTTCTTGTGCCTGTCTGATTTGCACAAGTCTGTTTTCTGATGCTGGCAACTGTTGCACAATGTTGTTAACATAAGCACACACCTCTTCTTCCAGCTGCATATCCTGTGTTGTAGGTGGAGCTTGTATTGGTGCTCTGGACAGCGCGTCTGCCGTAATTAAATTTTTCCCTGGGACATGTTCAATCTTATATGTGAAGCGAAGCAGTCGCAATCTAAACCTTAGTATGCGAGGTGGCAGGTCATCAAGAGCTCTGCTTCCTAATAAGGAGATCAGGGGCTTATGATCTGTCTGGATCAAAAAGTCCATCCCTATCAGGTAAGATTGAAACCTTTCACATGCCCAAGTCAGTGCTAGTGCTTCTTTTTCAATCTGAGCGTACCTACGCTCTGCAGTTGTCATACTGCGTGAAATGAAAGCCACTGGACGCCAGTCACCTGTTGTTTGTCTTTGTGACAGGACCCCTCCTAAACCAAAGGACGAGGCATCTGCTGCAACTTTTGTTTCTCTGTTCACACAATACTGGGCGAGGACAGTGGGTGAGCTCAGTTCCTGTCGTAGCTCATCAAAAGCCCGCTGCTGTGCTGTCCCCCATTCCCAGGTTGTGTCCGCTTTGAGAAGCTCTCTTAAAGGTTGTGTGAGTTCAGCGATACGTGGGGAAAACTTTCCCACGTAGTTTACCATGCCCACAAACCTCTTCACGTCAGCAGCATCTTTAGGTGTAGGCATCTCCATGATTGCTTTGATTTTGCCCGGGTCTGCTTCAATGCCCTGAGCTGTGACAACATGACCCAAAAACTTGACTTTCTCTACTGCAAACTGGCACTTGTCGTTGTTCAGAGTCAGGCCCTCCTGTTGGAGCCTCTCTAACACTCTATGCAGTCTGTAGTCATGTTGCTCTCTGGTGGACCCAAAAATTAGTATGTCGTCTGCATGACATACAGTGCCCTCCAGTCCTGACAACATTTGGGTCAGTCTCTTTTGAAAATGTTCAGGAGCGGACGAAATACCAAAAGGCAGCCTTTTGTAACAGTATCTGCCAAACGGGGTAATGAACGTGGTCAGATGGGCTGACTCTGGATGTAGAGGTACCTGCCAAAATCCTGCCGTAGCATCCAATTTGGTGAAAATTGTTGCACCTGTGAATTTGGCTAATGTCTCATCTACCGCAGGCAGTATGTGGCGCTCCCTACACACATATTCATTTAAATGAGTCAAGTCTGTGCATATTCTGACCTTTTCGTTGGGCTTAGGGGCCACCACCATTCCAGCACACCACTCTGTAGGTTCTTCGATGGGTTCAATCACCCCCATCTTCTCCATTCTCTCCAGCTCTGTCTTCACTTTGTCATATAAAGGCAGTGGGACTCGACGTGGCAGTGATAATGCATATGGTTTAGCACCCTCTTTCAATACTATTTTGTATTCTCCTTTAAGGAGACCCAGCCCTGTAAATACTTTGGGGTACAGTTTTTTCATGTCAGCCTCCAGCTCTTTAACATTGTCTATGGGGTGCAGCAACCCTAAAGCTGAAATAGCTGGGAAGCCTAGTAATGGAGTCGACAGTCTCTGTATGACATACACTGGCTGTGTTGTAGTTTTGTCTTTGTATTTCATGAGAGCGTTGAACTGACCTTTCACTTGCAGGGCTTCACCACCTGGACCACACAAGGGCTTGTCTGCTTTGGTAAGTGGGCCATGTGTGTCTTTCGAGTAGGTGGCTGTTGGTATCACAGTCACATCTGCTCCCGTGTCCAGCTTGAATGTGATGTTTGTGCCGTTGATTTCCAGCGTTTTTTTCCAGTTGTTGGGGCGTTCTCCTGCTGATACTGCTCCCAAAAACAGTTTGTCGTCCTCCCGTGCGACGTCCTCATCCATCTGGACTGCTCCCACTCTGGCTGATCTGCACACAGCTGCAAAATGTCCCTTCTTTCGGCATTTCCTGCACTCTGCGTCTCGTGCTGCACAGTTCACTTTGTTATGTGCAGGTGATTTACCACAGCGTCCACAGTACTTGTATCCTTTTTGGATTTCACTCTGTCTGTCTGTTTCGTGTGGTTTATGTGCTCGGTTGTCGCTGAAAGTTCTTTTCTTGAAATTTAATAAGTCCACATTAGCATGCTGTGTTGCTCCCGTCGTCTCTCTCACGATCGGTTGTTGTTTCTTAATCTCTTCATGTCGTCTTATTTGTTGCACCGCCTTTTCTAACGTTAGTTCACTGTCCATCTGCAGTTTCTCCGACAGGCCCTGGTGCTGTATGCCCGCCACCAACCTGTCTCTTATCATCTCATCTTGCAGTGGTCCATACTGGCAGTTTTCTGCTAACTTATAGACTGCGCCTATGAAGGATTCAGCTGATTCACCAGCGTCTTGGTTTCTTTTGTTAAAACGTGCCCGCTCATATATGACGTTGTATTTGCCAATAAAGTGTCTGTCAAAAGCTTCTTTTACACTCTTGTATTTCTTAAGCTCATCCTGACTCAATCCCAGTGTTCCTAAAATGTCATCCGCTTTATCGCCCATCGTGTAAACTAATGAGTTCACTTGATAGCTTTCGTCTTTACCGTCCAATCCGGCTGCTATCCGAAACCTTTCGAAGCGGCGAATCCAGTTGGGCCATGACGAATAATCACTGAAATCTAAGTTTTCAGGTGGGTTGATCGAAAACAGGGAATCCATCCTCTGTTCGTCGTGTCCGCGGCGTTAGCTTAGCAGTGTCGTCCACGAGGCGTTAGCCTAGCACACTCGTTCACTCGGCGTTAGCTTAGCTCCTCGTTCACTCACGGGACGCGCCGTGTTAAAACTGCTGCTTTCTCACCGACGTCGACGTTGCGGAGACGGGCTTCTTCACTTCTGACACCATGTAATGTTATGTCTGCTCCTCAGTGTGGACACCATCCAGACGGGCAGCACTTGGAGATACTCAGTCAGGCTTTATTAAGTCTTCAACACGAACACATGTACAACTCACGAGCGTCACTCTACAACCAACGGTGCATCACCTAATGTGTCCCCTGGTGCCCCAGTACCAACACATTGGTTCCTAGTGTCTGCTCACACAACAGATTCCAGTGGAGGAGGTGAAACTGTTGCTGTCCTCACCACATCTTCAGGGAGAAGATGACAACGATCTCAGTGACAGTTTTACGCTGTTGTTTGACACTGAACTGCTCCTAGTTCAGGCAAGTGAGGACCTGAAGATCTCTGAAGAAGTGAAAAATCACGCAACAAGTCCTCCTGCTCTTTCCTGTCCTGTTCCAGCCACCGTGGAGAATCCAGCCACCGTGGAGAAAAATGAAAGAGTACTGATGGACAATATGGGACCGTTGATTAAAAGTACAGCAGAAAATGCATACCTACTGTCTGTGAGATGTGAGATGCTGCAACCATATGTTGAATGTGTGTTTTTTAACTGTCTCTGCTGTGTTTACAGTGCGACTGATGGCAGAGCTGTTGCAACTGACACGGAGGTGCTGTCCAGTGCAAGAAATGAGGAGGACAGATTTCTCCTGGTTGTCGTGAGAGGCATCCAGTTTCACACTGGCACCATTAACCATGGTGTTAGTATTTGTTTGGGGTCTGTTGATAAGCAAAAGCTTTTTAGGGTAAAACCAGACCCAAGATGTCGTTTTGGTTTTAAAACTTTTTGAGTGACTGTAGAGAGTTTGTTAGCGGTTTGACAGACTAGTTTTAATGAGGTTTTTAGTCTGTTTGAATGATGAGGACCGCTACATGTAACCTCACTGTTTTTGTATGGGTCATGTACAATGTTTTTACCTCATATCTACATCACCCCATAAAAAACATTTAGCGGTGGGAGTGTTATGTATCCTGAAGGGATTAAATAAATAAAAAAGTTTAAACCTCAGTTTAGGTCACCTGAAGTCTGCAGCCTCCTGCTGCACTATTTTTTACTCGGCTAATCAGGCTTGATTGGCTGAGCTGCAAACACCTGCTGGCTCTTTCCCTTTTATAAGCTGGGAGCAAGAGCCAGAACAGTGTGGAGGTTTTGAACAGTGTGGAGGTTATGTGATGGCCAACTAAGGTTGGTGGATGCAAGCAGGAGCTTGTTGGAGCAAACTTGAGAGCCTTTCTGGAGCAAACTTGAGAGCCTTTTTGGAAGGTAAACCAAGTTTATTGAAGGCAGCTGCAGGCTGCATATATGTGTGTGTTCAGGAGTGTCCTTCACCCACCCTGACCACTGTTTGAACATTCATCAGGTGAACCTACAGATGTTTGTTTGTTGAACTGGGAGTTTCCTCCACCCTCCCTGGTTGTAGTGATCTCTTTTATTAGAGAGGTCGTTGGTGCTCTCATCTTTTGAGAGTGTTGGTTGGAGCACTAATGTGCTCTGGTTCTCTTGTTTAGAGGCTCGTGTGGACTCTAGTGTACCTAGAGTAGAGGACCTGAGCTGTTGAGGGTTCTGAGTCTCAGAGACTGGGCTCAGGGCTCTGGTGTGCTGTCTGCTGGAGGCAGCTGTGTTGGCTCATGCCTCTCTTCTTTTTTTGCATACAATTACTTTCATAACTTTCTGGTTGGGTAAAGCTGGTAGTCCTGTTTTCGCTTTAGTTCCATATTTTAGGCCTAGAGTTTTGGTACAGTTAGCCCGCTGTCTAACAGGGTTCGCCGGCTCTATAGGAGTTGGCTCTGTTGGGCAGCCTTATTTTCCTTTTGGCCGCTTTATCCAAACCCACCTTTCGGTTGAACTTTGTTTCTTTTGTTTGTGACGTGGGATGCCTGGAGAAGCTGGTGGTGGTTCCTGACCAGAGGGAGCTGCTGCAGATGACTTCATCCTTGACCGGACTTTAGTTTAGTTAATAAAACTTCTGTTAAACCTTTTTCCTTGTGTCCTGCGTCCTTCAAATGTGTTTTGATCCTCACCGGTCGTAACAAGGATAGAAAGAAAGGAAAGACGGAAAGTAAGACTACAAAATATAATAAATATACACAAAAAGAGCACAAGGCAAATACACAAATACACTGTCTGTATACCTGCAAAGAACATGACAAAACACAACAACAAAATACATATGTATAAAGAACTTAGAATATTCATGACTTTGCAATAAATTTCTATAAATATATATACCCATACCTACCCATATACTGTATACATACATACGTACACTTGCATATACTGTACATTCAAATATATATCTACATATCAACATACAATACCTGCATGTGCATCCCTGCATCTATTTATGTGTGGTTGAAAGCATGCATAAGTGTATAAGGCTTCTCTAAGAGAACATTTAATAGTGGCCGCGAAGTATCAGAGACCTGAACCCCCAAGACCTGAGGCAGACAAAGGGGGGGACCAGAGCCCAAGACCCCAAGAGGGACCTCAAGCGCGGAGCCCCCAGGGCAGGGCCACCCGAACAGGACGAACCTCTCATGGATTTAATATCTATAGCTGTGATCGTCAAAAAAGTTGGGGGTGAAGTCGCTATTTACATCAGAGATTCTCTGGTTTCCAGTCTTGTGTCTGCTAAAACAATCCCAAACCAGTCTTATAATAATAATTTAATAATTAATTCAATTTATAACGCACTTTTCATTACTGAAAATCTCAAAGTGCTACACATATATTGAATGCTACACACATTCATAAACCGGTGGCGGCAGACTACCATGCAAGGTGCTTTCCAGTCCTACCGGGAGCAACTCAGGGTTAAGTGTCTTGCCCAAGGACACAACGACACATGGTTCGTGTCCCGGGAGTCGAACCGCCAACTTTCCGATCGGGAGACAACTTCCCTTACCACTACGCCACGGCTGCCCGTTTTAGGCCTTAGCTGTAAACATCACTTTGAATGGAGGCCAGATCTTATCTGTAGTGGGTTGTTATTGTCCCCCTCAGCAACACCATAGGCTCTGTCCTCCCTGACAGAATTCCTAGGAATTTTAAAAATTTAAGAGATTTTTTTTGGCAGGAGTTTTTAACATTGACTGGGAGAAGTCAACCCCCCTCTGTGATAAATTCAAGGAATGTTGCCTATCACTCAATCTAACCCAACCCATCGAGTCTCCCACTAGACCAAGAAAAACTGTCCTGAAAAATCTTTCATTTTAGACCTGTTTCTAAATATGCCTTACAAATTCCTTGGTACAAGTGTATTCACTGACATTTTGAGTGATCATTGTGTAATAGTGGCTCTCAGAGATATTAAACTTCCACCTACTAAGCCCAGATCAATTCAAAAAAGGGATTTGAAACGTTTTTGTGAACAGTTTTTCTCTGGGATCTATCTCACTTTGACTGGCAGCGTATTCTATTAACCGATGACGTGAACACCGCTTGGAACTATTTTCATACAAACCTGATTCCAAAAAAGTTGGGACACTAAACAAATTGTGAATAAAAACTGAATGCAATGATGTGGAGGTGCCAACATCTAATATTTTATTCAGAATAGAACACAAATCACAGATCAAAAGTTTAAACTGAGAGAATGTATCATTTTAAGGGAAAAATATGTTGTTTCAAAATTTCATGGCGTCAACAAATCCCAAAAAAGTTGGGACAAGTCCATTTTTACCACTGTGTGGCATCCCCCCTTCTTCTTACAACACTCAACAGACGTCTGGGGACAGAGGAGACCAGTTTCTCAAGTTTAGAAATAGGAATGCTCTCCCATTCATGTCTAATACAGGCCTCTAACTGTTCAATCATCTTGGGCCTTCTTTGTCGCACCTTCCTCTTTATGATGTGCCAAATGTTCTCTATAGGTGAAAGATCTGGACTGCAGGCTGGACATTTCAGTACCCGGATCCTTCTCCTACGTAGCCATGATGTTGTGATTGCTGCAGAATGTGGTCTGGCATTATCTTGTTGAAAAATGCAGGGTCTTCCCTGAAAGAGATGACGTCTAGATGGAGCATATGTTGTTCTAGAACCTGAACATAGTTCTCTGTTAATGGTGCCTTTCCAGACATGCAAGCTACCCATGCCACAAGCGTTCATGCAACCCCATACCATCAGTGATGCAGGTGTAGGGATATCGCAGCGGTCAGTTTTGCTGACCGTACAATATTCCAGATGATAAGATTGATCGATCAGGTTTTCACCTGACAAACTTATCATCAATATTCACGAGTTCTCTCTTTTTAGATTAATACCTATAATTCTGTGCCTTGGAGGTGAGAATGTAAAGACATGAAACGTCAATTTATGAACTGAATCATTTAATTAACAAATCATTAAATTACACCACACATTTGTACATGTTTGGATCGATCGAATTTCCTATAACTAACTATCGACAGATTTAAATTTTGAACAACAGACAAGTAAAAGATGACATTACTTCTTCTGCAGGTACTCTTAACTTAGTTTGTTGCTGACAACAGATATAAAGTTTAAAGGGAAGTTTTTTAGCATAAGAAGGAGGAAAGGTGGAAAAGAAGGGGTGAACTATCTTGAATGTTTATAACAATAACATGACACGTTCTCCGTGCGGTCTCCAGCTGGACGTATCCGTGTGTAAACAATCAGTGACTTTACCTTTGACGGTCTGCAAAGAGCGATCAGGTCCTTGAAGTTCGATGAGGTCAGTCAGTTTACCTTGCAGCTTCTCACGTCCGCCTTTGGCCCACTGAAGTAACGGCAGTCTGGTTGATTTTCAGAGTAAAAGTGTTCTTGGATGTGAACACTCATTGTGGTCGGAGCTTAGAAGCTCAGGTGAGTTAACAGCAGTCTTGCTATTAACTCGGCTGTTGAACTGGACCGTTGACGCTTGGTCCAAGTTCTCAGCTTCAAAGAGAAAGTCAATTCATGTCAACTTTCTTCCAGCAACTCTGAAGTGAGAAGTAAGATGTGAAGGTTTTAACTGAGACGTGACCCAGAAAACGTGTTATTTTTTGATTGGCCGAATGGCATCAGAAGATGATGTGAGGGTGACATCAACACATTGAAAGGGGGTCAAAAGATTAGTTTGTCAGAAAGATAAAGTGTTAGTTTCAGACGTCAGCATTTTATGATAAAACTGATTCCTTTGCCTTAACACTTTAAGCAAAATACTGTTGGTTTGATTAAAAACAACGTCATTAAGCATCACATATGGGACCTATTAGAGAGTCAGAGTCAGAGTCAGAGAGAATTTATTGTCATTTGCACCGCATGTAGTACATGTGTTGAAAACGAGATTATGTACACAGGGTCCCAGTTACATCCAACAACAAATGCAAGAGAAAAACAATAATAACATCTAGGATTAACTAAGAGAGACATCAGCTAGTAATACACTAAGCCCTAATGTAGTAGAAAAACATCATTATAAACAGCAGCACGAACATGAGCAGATGGTCACAGATGAACGCAGCAACAAGAAACAGATCAGCATCAGCATGATGTGACATTTTGCAGTGTTTATTCTTATTATTTATTTATTCATGAGTCTGACAGCCTCAGGGTAGAAGCTGTTCCTCAGTCTAGTGGTTCTACATTTGATGCTCCTCAACCTCCGTCCCGAGGGGAGTGGTGCAAAGAGTGAGTGTGCTGGGTGAGTGAGGTCTTTCATGATGCAGGTGGCTCTTTTTCTGCATCTGGAGGTGTAAATGTCTGTGATGGTGGGGAGACTGACTCCCACAGACTTCTGTGCAGCCTTCACCACTCTTTGTAGAGCTTTCCTCTCTGCAACTGTGCAGCCTCCATGCCACACGTTGATGCTGGAGCACAGGACGCTCTCCACTGCACACCTGTAGAACGAGGTGAGGACTGAGCTTCTCAGACCGGCTCGTCTCAGCCGTCTGAGGAAGTAGAGTCTCTGATGACCTTTCTTGATCAGGCTGGTGGTGTTATTGCTCCAGCTGAGGTTATCATTCATGTGTACACCCAGGTATTTGTAGCTGGAGACCACCTCCACCGCAGATCCACCTATATACAGTGGGGTGTGGGTGTGTTTGTTCCTTCTGAAGTCCACAATCATCTCCTTCGTCTTCTTCACATTCATGTGAAGGTTATTCTCTTTGCACCAACTCTCCAGATGTTCCACCTCCTGTCTGTAGCTGGATTCATCATTATCTGTGATGCATCCCACCACAGCTGTATCATCTGCAAACTTAACAATATGACAGCCTGGATGTGTGGCTGTACAATCATATGTGAGCAGAGTAAACAGAAGAGGGCTCAGCACACATCCCTGAGGAGAGCCAGTGCTGAGGGTGATGGTGGAGGAGGAGAAGTTGTGGATCTTCACGGACTGTGGTCTGTTTGTTAAGAAGTCTAAGACCCAGTTACAAATAGAGGGGCTTAGTCCAAGTGTGGATAGTTTGTCTATCAGAGTTTGGGGGATCATGGTGTTGAAGGCAGATGTGAAGTCCACAAAGAGCAGACGCACGTATGAGTCCTTCTGATCCAGGTGGGTGAGAGCAGTGTGGACCACGGAGGAGATGGCGTCCTCTGTTGATCGGTTCTCACGGTATGCATATTGATGAGGGTCCTCGTTGATGTTGACGGCTGTCTTGATGTGGGACATGACCAGTTTCTCAAAACATTTAGCGACTATCGGGGTGAGGGCCACCGGTCTATAGTCATTCAGACCAGTCACTGTGGAGCTTTTTGGGACTGGGATGATGGTGGCAGTCTTCAGGCAGGTGGGAACTGACTCCAGTGCAAGTGAGGTGGTGAAGATGTCAGCCAGCACCTCACAGAGCTGGTCCGCACATTCCTTCAGAACTTTCCCTGGGATGTTGTCTGGACCCGTAGCTTTATGAGGGTTGATCCTTCTGAGACTGCCTCTCACTTCTGCTGCGGTCACTTTGAGGTGCTCCTCGTCTGGTGATGAGGTGAGTCTGGTGCTAGTTGGTCTGTTTGGATCATCAAAACGTGCATAAAACTTATTGAGGGCATCAGGCAGGGATGGGTCCCTGGGGCATTGTTTGCTTTTGCCCTTGTAGTCTGTTAAGCATTTGATGCCCTGCCACATGCTCCGTGGATCATGTGAGGTGAACTGTCCCTCGATCCTCTGTGCATACGCGGCTTTGGCCTTCTTTATGCCATCATCCAGTTCTCTCCTGCACTTTCTCAACTCCTCAGTGTCTTTAGACTTGAATGCAGTGTCCCTGGCTGCCAGCAGGGTGCGGACATCCTTATTTAGCCAGGGTTTTTGATTGGGGTAAAATTTAACACACTTTCTTATGGATACATTTTCAGCACATGTACTGATGTAACCCAGGACAGAGGAAGCATAAAGTTCCAGGTCAACTGAATTTCCATTCGTAGCTGCCTCTTTGAAGACAGACCAGTTTGTGTTTTCAAAGCAGTCTCTTAGCATGGGGGAACTATCTTGGCGCCACGATGTGATCACTCTTTGTTCTGGCATCGAACGTCGGAGTGGGGGGAGCTGTCTAGGGACCAATAACAGGGAGCGATGGTCGGAAGCCCCGAGCGGTGGGCGTGGCTTCGCCGTGTACGCCCCCTTCACATTCGTGTAGACCTGGTCTAATGTCTTATTTCCTCGTGTTTCTGTGAAAACGTGCTGATTGAAGGTTGGAAGGATGACACGTAAATCCACGTGATTGAAGTCCCCGGAAACAATGAAAAACCCCTCAGGATATTTACACTGCAGCGAGGTGAGTAAGTCATGAATTTCTTCCTGGGCGTCTTTAGCATTAGCATCGGGGGGTATGTAAACATTGCTTATTATTATCGCTGAATAGTCGCGGGGGAGGTAATGTGGCCTACATCTTATTGTTAAAAGCTCCACAGCAGCTGAGCAGATCCTGCTGATAACGGCACAGTTCGTGCACCAGTCTTTGTTAACGTAAATGCAGACGCCTCCACCTCGCGTTTTCCCCGTAGTCTCGATGCACCGGTCCGTTCTGAAAAATAGTTTATTATCCAACTCGTAAACAGAGTCAGGAGTGTCTTCATTGATCCATGTTTCCGTGAGACAAAGCACCGAACATCTCCTCATCTCCTCCGACGTTGTTACTCTCAGACGAAGCAGGTCCATCTTGTTGTCGAGCGAGCGCACGTTGGACAGAAATAAAGCCGGCATCGGGGGTTTACCGGTTTTAGCGTCTGCTCGTAGTCTCGTCATGATTCCTGCTCGACAGCCACGCTTTTTCCCTCGAGAGCACCGCTTCCTTTTCTTTCCTCCGCGCATCTGCTTCCAGAAAGATGATCTAAGCAGATCCAATCTTCCGAGTTCTGATTTGAGTTCGTTGCTGATTTCAGCTGTGCCTTGTGGTAAATCCGCTCCAATTCTCAACAGCTCAGTTCGGCTATAATTCACCCGCAAAAAACGCGCAGAGTCAGGTACAAAAACACTATTAAAACTACTAAAAACTGGGGATGTTCTGGGAGCCCATGAAGCTGCTACTGGTCTGAGCGCGGCCATCTTGAAATATTACTGTGTAGTAATATAGGAAGGGGTCAGTTTACTGACTTACCTATATTTTAGATGTATAAATTGGCAGGGTTTAGACTGACACAAAAATACATCATTAATTAAACGGGTTCTCTCTTTTTCAGCTTAATACCAATAATTCTATACTTTGTTCTAGATGTAATTCACAGGAAACGTTAAACTTATGTTGGAACAGCAGGACTGGTCCATTTATTTAACATAATCAATAAATTACATCACACATTATGTACATGATTGGTTCGATCATTTTTCCTATAATTAACTTCAGCACAGATGAAATATAGGAACAACAGAACAGTGAAGGATGATATTTTACTCATTTCTGTAGGTACATTAACTTAGTTTCTGGCTTAGGAAGATAAAGGTTTAGGAGGAGAAAATGGAGGAAGAAAAGTTAAGAGTCAGGGAGTTATCTTGATGTGTTTAACCAGAAGCATGGCAGTTCTCCGGCCGAACTCGGCTACACGTTGGTACCCTTGGCAAAGCATTTGACGACTTGTTACCTCGTGAAGATGGTCAGTCTCCCTCGGTCCAGTTTGGTCAGTTCGTTTACCGTTCTCAGCGTCTCCAGACGTGCGCCTTGACTCGAACCGAAAGTAACGGCAGCTCCTGGTGTTGTTTTCAAGATAAGACGTTCCTTAAAGGAATGTCAATAAAAGAGAGCTTTTCAGCTGTTGAAGATGGCTTATAACTTGGCATGTTATAAGTCTTTAACTGAATGACATGGTCATTAGCGTGTTGACCAGACGATCATCAGTTCTTTGGGGAACCTCATAGCTCGAGGTCCTCAGCAAACTCCGTCAGTTCCAGCAACAGCTTAGAACTTTAAGGAAGGATCTCAGATCAGTGACTTGTTGTTTCCCCATTGGTCCAAACGAACCAGTGGGATGAAGGTCACTCGGATATCAGTTTTTAGAACAGAGAAGAAGTTGTTTAGAATGAAGAGAGAGAAACAGATTGACTGGAGCCAGCTTCATAAAACAACTGATTGAAACTGCATTCTAACTTCTAACAAAACTGATCGAGTTCAGTCTGACATATTAATTCACTTTCACCGTTTGATTCATCATATGAAGAAGTGATCATTATTTTGAAATACCATTGGATTTCCAACTTGAATTAAACAGTTTGAATTAAACAGTCTTTGACTTAACAAACATTGAATTCAATAATGCTTATACAAGTAACACAAGGTTATTCATTAACACAAAAATAGAGGAATAAGAGAGTCTCTTATGACTTATTGTGTTTTGATTCAAAATAATGTAATAAAATAGTGTTAATGTCCTTTTTCTGAGAGTATCAGTGAAAAGGTGTCACTGGGACAGTTCAAGTATCAGAACGGGCATGGTCATGCCCACTACATCTCCCCCCTTTTGGAAGTCATCGCCAGTCCTTGGGGATGGGGTCCAACACGAAAGGAAACCTTGAACTGTCTCTGATCTTGAAGTAATCCAGCAAGTGGAAAAAAAATCAAAAATTATAATCCCATAAAGTTTTTGGAAATTCCATACTGTTCGTAGGTAATCCCATTGCGGTAAGCTTTTAATCCCTCGGAAAACTGAGTCTGTTAACTCTTGGAAAACAAAGTCTGTGATCCTTTGGAAAACAAAGTCTTATAATCCACAACGATAATTCCACAGCAGTAATTCCATATCGATTAGAGTTGGTGATTTCATCAGCAACAATTGTTTTTATAATCAGCATGTAGAGGGGATCCCTCGATTGACGCAGAGGAGGCGACCCTTGGATGAAGGTTGAAGACCAACGTTGAAGTATCAGGTCCCCACATCGAAGGTTGAAGGCTGGTTGGTTTCCAGTCCGTGCCACTCTGGTTCTATGTGTCATGCAATTATGTGGTTTTAGGTGGGCCTATGATTGGGATTTTACATTAGCCTCACCTATATGCACCTGGTATGTAAGCTATCATGGTTTAGATCAGCTATAACTACCAATTAAGGGGTGGATCATTCATCAAAAGTTAAATATAGGGATCTACGTCTATAAAAGGTTCAGGAGGGCTTCTGTAACGAAGGCCTCTTCTTCCAAACTATTCCTCCATTCATAATTTAAGTTAAATTAACTAAGATAGAAAAGAAAATATAGTTTGGTCTAAATGTCTGTTGTCCTTTAAGACGACGACGTAGGATTTGATATTCCCTATAAATTTTGAAGTCTATGGCGAGACTCATCAAAATGAATAATGATCTAGAATAGAATCGATCGAATCGGTTCAAATTAGAAATTGTGAGATCAGTGTAGATTATAGTACCTTAAGTAGCATTAATCTACAATGACACTTCAATTACTGAGGTTTAACAAAATGAAAACTGCATGTTGGCATAGTTAAATCCATTTAAGTCTTCAACTTATCATTAATAAAAACCTCTTTTGGCTGGGAGTGTTCAAAAACAATACCAAGCTTCAACAACAACAAAAGTAGCAATTAAGCAACTAGAAAACAACGTTCCACCGCTTCAACTCACTCCTGTCGTCAGATTCCAACATGTATCACACAATAAAAACAGGTCTTAGCTTTATAACCGATGTCAATTAAATCCTGCAGATTTAAACGGTTGTTAAGGTTAGTTTTTTGTTGTGGGTTTTTAGACTTAGCGTTTCTAAGTTCTAGTTGGAATGGTTTCTTTTAGCAACTAATATAGTTTAAACTGTTTAGTTTATTTACTCTCGTGTGCTTGGACGACCTTAATTTCCCATGAAGTCTGTGAGTTTGCGAGATCTTTGTCGTTTGTGGGGTTATTGAAATCTTTGTCTTTGTCTTGGGCATGACCTAACATCACCCCCCTGAGGTCATGGGGGACCACGAACACAGGTGAGGACGTCCGTCCATGGGCACAAGTTAGGATGCCAATGTTTAGTTTAAGCTGTTTTCGCAGCTGAGAGTAGACAGTACACAGGAACCTTTTAGGTATCGGCCAACGTTTCTTCTTACGTTTACCTCTTTCTGTGTAATTCAGGTGTGTCACAACTGTCGGCGCAGTCGCAGGTGTGTCTGATTGTTCAGACTGCGACGGGTCACTGTTGTTGGTGTGCGAGCCTTTCCCCCCTTTGTCTGAAGAGGGGCTCTTTGAGTCTGTAGAAACTGTGTCATTTCTGATTAGTTCTAGACTCAAATGCTCTTGAACCAAGGTTTCATCGAAAGCTTGGCTGATAGCCGAATTACCTGTCCCAGAGGACAGTACAGCAACCTCGGTGTGGGGTCCTTGGATCTCCACACCTTTCTCTACCTGTGGTAGGTAATGTGAGTTTGCCCCCTTCTTGTCTGATGAGGGGTCCTCGTAATCTGCAACAATGATGTCCAAGTGACTGTCAGCGTTTGGTTGACTGTCATTTTCTGGACTCAGATGCCCTTGAACCAAGGTTTCATCGAAAGCTTGGTTGATTGCCGAATTACCTGTCTCAGAGGACAGTACAGCGTCTTCGGTGTGGGATCCTTGGATCTCAACACCTTTCACTACCTGTGGTAGGCAGTGGTCAGGGAGTGCTGAATGTGTCAGCTCACAGAGGAGGTTCACTTGTTGGACCGGAGTTTGGTCCAACTTTTGGGTCTCTTCTGTCTCACCTGTAGTTGAAGGTTCACTTACCGGGCTCTCGTCCTCGGATGAGGAGTCCCTTGTGTCCTTTGCGGTACCTGCGGTTAGGCAGTCTGTATCACAACTAGGAGGCACTTTTATTGGCAGGGGTTTTCTCAC
>JBBPBX010066741.1:0-19590 GCA_038048925.1 Garcialebias charrua
ATTGTTTGTAGAAAGGACGGGAGACCAAAAGCAAGCTATGTCTAGCACTTTTCCTTTGAAACAAAAACAGTTCAAACAAATACGAAGGATTGTTCCTTCAACTTTCGACACTTATTCTGCCTAGAGCAGAAAGTTCAAAGCATGATCATTCTGAGATGTTCTCTTAACTTTGTCATATTTAAAATATACCAGCTTGGTAAAATCATCATTGAAATGACAAAAATACTGTTTGATCAATTCTGAATTAACACACATTAAAGAGAAAGTTCAATCTGATTAATTAGTGTCCATTAATTCATAATAATTGTTAAAATATATAAGTGTCCATCTGTCTCCTTGAGGTTCAAGCAAGTGTAACACTGAGTGATTCAGAGAGGTGTAGAGAGGTGTACTTGAAGGTCAAGACAGAAATATCAGAGGCTAGGTGTATCACTACATGGTCAATGCGTCTCTGGCGCTCTTCTGGGGAGAGTCTGGTTCTCCCAATCTGCATCGGTTCAGGAGCCGACGGAGCAGTTATCGGTGCGGAACGAGCACTTCCGGTTTCGGGGAATGCATGGGAATTGTAGTCCTCCGACGTATTTTCACGAAAACAATTATCCACCCTAATGGCGAGCGTGATCAGATCATCTAGGCTTGCTGGTGCTTCTCTGGTAGCTATTTGGTCCTTGATTCGTTTATTTAAGGCATTAATGAATGCGCCTTTTAGCGCGACCTCACCCCAGTCGGAATCCTCCGCCAAAATGCGGAAGTGGGTGGCGAATTCGGCGACGGACCTGCCTCCTTGGCGTAGTTTGAACATCTTTTTAGTTGCCTCCTCTTGCTGTAATGGATGATCAAACACACGCCGAAACTCCTCGAGAAAGGTGGAAAAAGTTAAGAACTGCATGTCACGTTTCTGCAGGTAAGCGCGAGCCCACTGAAGCGCTTCACCCTTGAGTGCGGTGACGACATAGGTGATACGGGAAGCATTAGATGTGTAGGTTAGCGGTGCTCGGCTAAATGCTAGGTTACATTGTAACAAAAAACCGCCACACTTGCTGGCGTTACCTTCGAAAAACTCAGAGGGGCGGATGTCTGGTTCCCGAAGAGCCTGAACATTCAGGGGGGCTGAGGTGGAGGTTGCCGGCTGGTGAGAAGTTGGAGAGGTCTGGACCGGGGCCGTGGGAACAAGAGCCGCTACTTGTTGTTGTAAGGCATGAATCATGCTTCCAAGCTCCTGAAAGTGGTTTTGCGATGCTTCTTGCTGAGAAAAAATACGTTGTAAAGCTTGTTCCTGATTTTCTATGCGTCTAGTCTGAGCTTGGATAAAATGCTGGATCTGTCCCTCCCCAGTCATGCCTTGAGGGTCTGTTTGGCCGGGACATTCTGTCATATTTTTAGACATGTAGACCCCAAGTGGCTGACTGAGAAGAAGGAACAGAGTCAGGAGTAAAAAATAATGATTTATTTTATTGCTGCAGGTCAAGATCCTCCAGACTGAAAAAGAGAATGCAGGGACAAGGTGAGTATCCAGAATTGTCTTTAGAAAGCAATGGATTAATGATGATGAGGCTCTTGTTCTTACTGCTGTGTTTCTTGTGGTTTAGTCCAGAGAGGTCCCAGGAGTTCCAAGGTTTCAGGCGGTCCAGAACGGAGAAGCAAGGTGAGTGTTTGGCTGAGAGAGAGAAACAGGTCGTCTGAGTTAGAGAAGAATATCTCTGTAGGAGATCAAAACATTCTTCGGATACAAACAGGGTTTCATACAGACTGGTGACTGATCATACACTTTACCATAGCTTGATAATGTCCCGGCGCTGAAGGCATGTCTGGCAGAGGTTCTTATACCCAGGCAGAGTAGTCCTCCAAACCAGGAACAGGTGTGGCTGGTTGCCGCTGATTGGAGAGAGAATGGCTGGTTGACCTGGAACCCCTACATTCAGTTGATCCAAAATGCTGCTGCCAGAGTCTGAACTGGAGTTACTGGGAGAGATCATCTCTCCAGTTTTAGCTTCTCTCCACTGGCTCCCTGTCAAATCCAGAACTGAATTCAAAATCTTACTTCTAACCTACAAAGCCCTCAACAACCTAGCTCCATCTTATATTACAGATCTTATTGTTCCATATTTTCCTAACAGAGCACTTCACTCTCAGACTGCAGGTTTACTTGTGGTTCCTAGAGTTTCCAGCAGCAGAATGGAGGAAGATCTTTCAGTTCTCAGGCTCCTCTCTTGTGGAACCAACTTCCAGTTTGTGTCCATGAGGCTGACACATTGTCCAGTTTGAAGACTGGGATTAACACTTTCCTTTTTTTCATAAATCCTATAGTTAGGGTTGACTTGGGTTTCATGAGCTGTCCCTTAGTTCTGCTGCTTAGGGAACACCTCACCTTGACAAACATTGTTCCTGTGTTTTGTGTTTGAAACTGTTAAGATAAGATTCATCTGTTCCCTTGGGAACGAACAGACATCATTTTACAAATTCTTCGTTTCAACTCACAAACTTTCAAAGTTAACTCATTGTAATAAAGATGTTGCTCTTTGACATTGTAATAAAGATGTTGCTCTGTCACATTGTATAAAGATGTTGCTCTATCACATTGTAATAAAGATGTTGCTATTTCACATTGTAATAAAGATGTTGCTCTATCACATTGTAATAAAGATGTTGCTCTTTCACATTGTAATAAAGATGTTGCTCTTTCACATTGTAATAAAGATGTTGCTCTATCACATTGTAATAAAGATGTTGCTCTATCACATTGTAATAAAGATGTTGCTCTTTCACATTGTAATAAAGATGTTGCTCTTTCACATTGTAATAAAGATGTTGCTCTTTCACATTGTAATAAAGATGTTGCTCTTTCACATTGTAATAAAGATGTTGCTCTTTCACATTGTAATAAAGATGTTGCTCTATCACATTGTAATAAAGATGTTGCTCTTTCACATTGTAATAAAGATGTTGCTCTTTCACATTGTAATAAAGATGTTGCTCTTTCACATTGTAATAAAGATGTTGCTCTTTCACATTGTAATAAAGATGTTGCTCTATCACATTGTAATAAAGATGTTGCTCTTTCACATTGTAATAAAGATGTTGCTCTATCACATTGTAATAAAGATGTTGCTCTTTCACATTGTAATAAAGATGTTGCTCTATCACATTGTAATAAAGATGTTGCTCTATCACATTGTAATAAAGATGTTGCTCTATCACATTGTAATAAAGATGTTGCTCTATCACATTATAATAAAGATGTTGCTCTATCACATTGTAATAAAGATGTTGCTCTATCATGTTGTAATAAAGATGTTGCTTTATCACATTGTAATAAAGATGTTGCTCTATCACATTGTAATAAAGATGTTGCTCTTTCACATTGTAATGAAGATGTTGCTCTATCACATTATAATAAAGATGTTGCTCTTTCACATTGTAATAAAGATGTTGCTCTATCACATTGTAATAAAGATGTTGCTCTATCACATTGTAATAAAGATGTTGCTCTATCACATTGTAATAAAGATGTTGCTCTATCACATTGTAATAAAGATGTTGCTCTATCATGTTGTAATAAAGATGTTGCTCTATCACATTGTAATAAAGATGTTGCTCTATCACATTGTAATAAAGATGTTGCTCTTTCACATTGTAATAAAGATGTTGCTCTATCACATTGTAATAAAGATGTTGCTCTTTCACATTGTAATGAAGATGTTGCTCTATCACATTATAATAAAGATGTTGCTCTTTCACATTGTAATAAAGATGTTGCTCTATCACATTGTAATAAAGATGTTGCTCTTTCACATTGTAATAAAGATGTTGCTCTTTCACATTGTAATAAAGATGTTGCTCTTTCACATTGTAATAAAGATGTTGCTCTATCACATTGTAATAAAGATGTTGCTCTATCACATTGTAATAAAGATGTTGCTCTTTCACATTGTAATAAAGATGTTGCTCTATCACATTATAATAAAGATGTTGCTCTTTCACATTGTAATAAAGATGTTGCTCTTTCACATTGTAATAAAGATGTTGCTCTTTCACATTGTAATAAAGATGTTGCTCTATCACATTGTAATAAAGATGTTGCTCTATCACATTGTAATAAAGATGTTGCTCTATCACATTGTAATAAAGATGTTGCTCTATCACATTATAATAAAGATGTTGCTCTATCACATTGTAATAAAGATGTTGCTCTATCACATTGTAATAAAGATGTTGCTCTATCACATTGTAATAAAGATGTTGCTCTATCACATTGTAATAAAGATGTTGCTCTATCACATTGTAATAAAGATGTTGCTCTATCACATTGTAATAAAGATGTTGCTCTTTCACATTGTAATAAAGATGTTGCTCTATCACATTGTAATAAAGATGTTGCTCTTTCACATTGTAATAAAGATGTTGCTCTTTCACATTGTAATAAAGATGTTGCTCTTTCACATTGTAATAAAGATGTTGCTCTATCACATTGTAATAAAGATGTTGCTCTATCACGTTGTAATAAAGGTGTTGCTCTATCACATTATAATAAAGATGTTGCTCTATCACATTGTAATAAAGATGTTGATCTATCATGTTGTTATAAAGATGTTGCTCTATCATATTGTAATAAAGATGTTGCTCTATCACATTATAATAAAGATGTTGCTCTTTCACATTGTTATAAAGATGTTGCTCTATCACATTGTAATAAAGATGTTGCTCTTTCACATTGTAATGAAGATGTTGCTCTATCACATTATAATAAAGATGTTGCTCTTTCACATTGTAATAAAGATGTTGCTCTATCACATTGTAATAAAGATGTTGCTCTTTCACATTGTAATAAAGATGTTCCTCTTTCACATTGTAATAAAGATGTTGCTCTTTCAACCATTTGAGGTGCCAGCGGACCTGTTCTAAAAATAGCACAACTCCCTATTAAGCTACATTTAAGATTTCATTTTATTCAGTTGTTATTCTTTTTTTGTATTTATGTATACTGTATTTTAAAATTTCTATCTTGAAAATATGTTCTTAAAAATATGTTTATTATAAGAAAGTTCATGCTCAATAATCCAGGCATCAAATCTGATAATTCTCAATCAGGTCATGGACAGTTTCTTTTGAAAAGAAACTGTCCATGACCTGATTGAGAATTATCAGATATGTTTATTATACATTTTTTTCAATTTACGCTTTATTTCCGAAGAGTTTATCAAACTGGTGCCCTTTGTATGACTCCGTACCCACGAAGTAGCTCTCAGTTTCGAAAAGTTTGGTGACCCCTGATTTAGAGTCACCAATCAGCCTAACATGCATGTTTTTGGTCTGTGGGAGGAAACTGGAGTACCTCGAGAAAACCCACGCATGCACGGAGAGAACATGAAACTCCAAGGTCCCTTGCTGGGATTTGAGCCGGTGACTTTCTCGCTGAGAGGTGGCAGCTCCACCAACTGTGCCACCGTGCTGCATGCCCAAATCCAAGATATGTTAAAAAAAATTAATTCTAAATGAGGGAATTTGATATTTTTCCCCTTTAATCATTTTAATCATTTATACCCCCTAACATATTCAGTGTTGTTTGTTTCACATTGTATGCATAATCATTTCTATTTTCAAACTGAGGGAAAGAAAGGTTGAACTTGTCCCTGTTCAAAACTCAAAATGTTCATGCCTGCCTCTTTGTGGCTGTCGAGCATGCCCATACATTCTTGAATTAAGAAAAAGCCTTTACAACTATTAGTTTTCCTCAGGACCTCCAGAACAGAATCCAGTTCTATTTCTCCTACACACATCTCTAGGATTGATGATGTTCAGTAAAAGTGCTCAGCAGTGGCACTCAGACAATCCTGTGTTTCAGGCGTTCAAGGAGAGTGGCACAAACATCTAAAGGAATTGTCATGCTCTTTCCTGCAGCCACTTTAGGTCACTGTTTTTTTTTTTTCTCCCCTCTCTTTTCTCCTTGTTGTCTGGAGATCAGATCCCACTTGGCATTTATTAAAGAACGATGCACTTCACCACTCTGAAGATGATCCTGTGTTTAAGTAAAAGCTGATTTTGTGCAGAAACTATCTGATTTGGAACTTTGACTTCTCACTGCAGGGGCTCTCAGAAAAACCCATCCATTTGCTAATAAATTAAAATGTGTTCTTCTGTTCTGGTGATGAAATGATAGATCGCAGGCAGCTTTGAAGATGAAATTGCTCAGCTGCATTTTTGCTGTTCAGAATCACAAAGGACTTGTTTCTCCCTCCCTTTGCTCCGTCATCTGTGTACAGCTCCATTTGTCTTTCTTTCTGCAGAGACACTCAAAAATCTGGACCTCCAGAGAAAAATTGTGTTGCTGTGAAAACCTAAAGGGACAGTCTGAGATTTAATTTGAACCTAAACTTGATTGAGATGCATACTGTTTTGCAAACTTTGTCTTGATAAATGCCAGGTTGTGTGGGAGAGAGATACGGGCCTGTCTTTCTTCCCACATAAACCTGCAGCTTCTCCTGGAAACGGAGTGAGGTACACAATGTGCTTCTATGCGATCCCACAGTCAACCAGACATGTTGCTGTAAGATAGGGATGAGTTGTAGTTTCAGTTGAGGGCAAACTGACCCGGTGCCTATCACCACTTTGCTCTTGAAAAACATGTTTTGTTCAGATGAGAGTGAGTGTATCACACACGCACATACACACCAACACACGCATGCATACACCTCAAGGTATAAATGAGGAGCGCTCAGATGAACATTTTTGAAGTCTACAGTGAGTCCTGATCCAGACGTCCGGTCAAGCTTGATGTCCATATCTCCGGCTGAACTGTGTAACTTCTAGGGGTGTAACGGTACGCTAAAATCACATTTCGGTTCGGTTCAACTACAAGGAGGGCTCGGTTCGGTTTATTTTCAGTTTATTTTCGGTACAACAAAAAAAAGGACAAAATAAAGACTTACAAAATGTTTATTTTGAAAATATGCCAAAAATAAGTTTGTACTGTACAGTATTGTAGTAATAAATAAAAGTGACCCATTTGGATGATATTTTAAATAAACAGCACTCTACAATAAAACTATTTAAACAATAATAAAAATCTTAATAAATACATTAACAGTCAGAACAATAAGCAGCAACAGACTGTTTACAATCTAACTAATTAAGTTTTTGTCCAGTAGCATCAGTGTGGCTGTATTTGTCCTCATTACTGTTGTAGTGGACATGACCTTGTCCACTTTTAAGACACCTGTGTACTTTTGAACTGTCCAGTGATGACCTTTACTGACCTCTCAGTAAAGCAGGACATTTAACACAATTATTCCATTAGTTATAATCTGAGGACATATAGTCACTAAAAGAGACTATTTCTATATCTTGATTTTATTCTAATGTAATCAAGAATAACTTTTCTCATTTTCATGATATGTGCTTTTATGCTGTGTTATTCTGAAATGTGTTAATTACTGTCTTCACTGCTGTGTTTAAAGGTGAAGCCTTCGGGTCACAGAGACCGGACGGTTTTGTTTAGAAACTCAGAGACAGTCTGATGAGCAGGGCTCCAGCGTTATCTGCCTTTTTCCTAAACATTTCTCTCTGCTGCTGTAACCTTGGGTTCTGATAAGACAAGTGAACTCCTCTCTTTGTGCCTGCTCTTTAAGTTCAAAACTGTGCGAGAACGCTTCAGAGAGTTGCTGGGAACTTCCAAAGAGATGTGAACTTTCCCAAGAGCTGGACACGTGTGGTCAAGAGCTAACGACCGGCGTCTTCAGCTAAGGACTGATAACAGGCTGTTATGAGTCTACTTCGAACAAGCCGAGCTCAAAAACTTTGTTTATTCCCTCCTGGAATAAGTTTATCTTGAAGTCAGAGGCCTGAAGCTGACATATTCTCTGATGACCAACGCGGAAGCCAGGAGACGTTGAAACGTAAACTAAAACCAGTTTTGGACGTGCTGAGACTAAAGGACTCTGTGCATCTGAAGGCTGGTGTCTTCCCTCTTACCGGGCTGTCGTCAAAAGGTAAAGGAGCTGTTTACAAAACGTACCTGGATTTTAGCAGAAGTCTGATGGGAAGTGTCACTCTGGTCTCATGCTCAGGATAATGTTCTTCTTAATTCTTTCCTCCTATTTCTTTTCCCTCTCAACCTAAGCTGGAAACTATATTTTTAAGCTAAAAGAGCCCACAGACTAAATATGTTAACATCCAATATTTAAGTCTGTTGTGTTAAATTTAAGTGTGCTGACGTATTTGAATTGAAAGAAAGTGAAATCATGTCAATCAAGTGTAATGGTGTTAATTTAGTTGATTTATTTTAAATAAATGATAGTGTCTCTTTGACATATCAAACTAAGTTAACGTGTCCATTGTCACTTAATGGCTCTGTTTATTTATCCATCATAAAGATCACAGAAATATTGAATAAACTGAAAAAGAAGAGAATCCGTGAAATTACTATTCAATCTGAATAAGTAGATTAATTAAGGATAAAGAGGTCAGTATTAATATTGACCTCCACTTTAATTCTTACATCTGGTGGCCTCGTATCGGCTTCTAAAAGTTTATTGATAAATCTGTGGTCTCAGTCATGAACTGTAACGTCATGTTTGCATAAAAGGATCCAAGTTTTAAACTCTGAGGATAATGATTTTGGCTGGAAGTGTTCAAAGCAGGCAGATTCTGCATGTTTTTATCATTTGAAGCTGTGAGATTATTATTGTTTCAACTCTGTTAGACGCTGTTGGAAGCATTCAGGTGAAGTTTTGTCAGCCGTAGTCTGTGGAGGTTCTGGTTCGGTCCAGTTCACGCGGACTCCTGTACAAAGCTTTGTTTGACCGCCGAGTCAGAAGCCTGAAAGCTAATTTAACATCTACAAGATTGCTGTTGTGGTATTTTACATTTTAAAGAAGGTCGAAGCAGCATATATGTTAGAACGTTGTCGGATAGTGGTTCTGAAACCCGAATTCTGCTCCTTTAAAGTGGACGGAACCGACCTGAACGCGCTCCGAGTGAGTCCGTGTTTGTTCAAACAGCTGCAGTGCTGTGTTACTGAGCGTAACTAAGTTTGCCTGTCTAGATGTGCGCGCCGCATGTTTCAGAATTTTGGGAAGTTAAATTGTAGCGTTTGAGTTGTTTTAAGAGTCTATAAAGTTGTGGTCTGCTGTGCAAGCTAACGTTAAAAAGACGTGTCTCATGTCCGTTTATGAGCTGTGATTGGATGATACGAGTGCTGTGTGCTGTGAATCACTCTTGTAGCGAACGCTGATTCGCTGTTGTGTGCTGTCAATCACTCTTGTGGCGAACGCTGATTCGCTGTTGTGTGCTGTCAATCACGTCGCACGCCGTTGCGACCAGCCCATTTTGTCGTCATTTCCGGCACGACATTGGTCGAAGGTAAGGATCTACATTCGCCATGTATGCTTGTAGAATGAACTACTGACGCTGTGATTGATTTGTTGACGCCACGTATGTTGTAGCGAGCTCCGCCTCGCAAGCACTGAAGCTGGTGACGCGCTACGCACGCTGCGTGGGCCCGCCCATTTTTGTCGTCACTTCCAGGTGCCGCACTTTGAGTGACAGGTCACACTCGCTGGCTCACACTCGTTCACACACGAACACACACTTAAACACTCATCTGAAGCCATCAACACTGTCTAGCAACATAAACTTGTCTCTGACAAGAAAGCGGTTCGAGCAATTATCACGTTCTTACTGAAAACTAACCCTAATAGGTTGTTTTCTTTCCATGTACTGATTTAAACTCAGTCGCTTCGTGATAACATACGCGACGCTGCCCCCTGCTGGACGTTAATAGATGAGTTTTCTCTCAACACATCATAAAGTCAGCATTTTTTATGGTGAAAATTACCAGCTTTAAAATTGTTCTGTACACAAACAAAAACTCCTGTTTATTTTAAATAAAGAATTTTTGAAAACAGAGGTACAGACGAACAATTGATGCTCATTTTAAATACTGAAGAGATTTAAAATAACACTCAAAAAAGCATCTTTTATTTAATTTTCAGATTAAATAAAAAAGAAAAGTTGATGGAGAGCAGAGCATTTCCACATTCAAAATTTTAAACAGCATTGGCATACACTGTACACTTTTGGTTAAAAATAGCATTTTTAACGTTTTTCTGTGTACGTTTACAACAGTGAGGTTAATTTGATAACGAATTTCTTTTTCGAATAACACCTGCATGTACCAGCTTGTTGATTTTTACAGACTCAAAACAAATATGGATAAACAATCAGATGAAGTTGTTCCATCCTCATCCTTGGAGGATGCTGATGGTGAGCAAACTCCAGCGCCGGTTGAGGAGAAAATCCCAGCGCAGGAGGATTCAGAGTCTGAGTCAGAGGACACAGATTGTGTTGATAATGCCTTAAAACTGCTAATGAAAACACTCGTGAAGTATGGTGAGGAGGTAGCAGCAATGGACACCCCGACTCTGGACACAGAGTTAGAAAGTCTAGCAACAGGCATAATCAAAAAAGATGGAAAAAAGCTCAGCGCCGACCGTACTGTCAAATTGGCCTTTCTGTTGAAGACCAGACTGGACCATGAACTGTATAAGAGTGGGGACCTTGAGGATGAACTGGCTGATGAAAAAAATAAACTGGCTGATGAGAAAACTAAACACGAAGGTACCACTTCAGAGTTTGTGTCATACAAGAAAACGACAAATACAGAGATTGAACGTTTAAACAATGAAATACTGTTGCAAACACATTCATATGAAGAAAACATTCGGTCCAGAGGACAAAAATATGACGATTCTATCAGAGAGAATGAAATATTACAGCAACAGGTACAATCGATGTCTAAAGATCTACAAGAGAACAAGGAAAAAAGAGAAGAAGCCCACACCCGGTGCACAATGTTGAAAATAGAGTATGATAAATTAAAAGAACAACTAAAAGAGAGCACTCAATTCGAGGAAAATAGAAAACTCAGTGAACAGTGCACAGCGCTACAAACTGCAGTTGATTGTTTACGCAGAGAATTGACTGAAAGTAAGGTGGAACTGACCTTAACTAAAGAAAACCTCTTTAAAGAAAGGGAGAGGTGGGTGGATGTTGTGGCAAAGCATTCTCAAGGCATCACACCACCACCCCCACCACCTCCACGCGGTGATGCAGAACAGCTCACCGTACCTGTTAAGACCCGCCAGTCGGAGCAGGGACTTGCGTCCTCAACATCAACACCTGCACATGGATCACAGGTAAATGGGAATAGCAATGATGCTAAACTTTCTATTCCAATACCTGAACTCCAGAAGCTTTCTAGATACATTCAACGCTTTGAGCCAGGGCCGTTGGGTTCAATCTATACAAAGAACTACCTAGACTCTCTTGATTTCCAGCTGGGTAATTTTCCAAATGCTACTGCTGAGGATAAAATTGCGCTGATCAGGCTCACCGCAGACTGGCCTGTATATAACTTCATTGTTCGCCAACCGGACGCCATAAAAACAGATTACAAACTGTTGCGTGATACTCTTATACGAGAGTTCACTCCAAACATGGGGCCTGGTGGCTACCCTGATGCCGAGAAGGTCGTGCAAGGTAAGAAGGAGCATCCACAGGCATATTACCAGAGAATGTTCCAGGCTTTCTTTGGTAATCGCAATGAACCGGGCATGGAGGACGACGTAGGTTTTAAATACCTTTTCGGTAAAAACCTCCACCCTGATATAAAAGAGTCAGTTCAAGTGATGGCTAATTTCAGAGACAAGACCATCAAGGAAATGAAACAATGCGCCGTAAATGTTTTCGAGGCCCGCATGGAATGCAGAACACCCGTAGAGGTGTTCACGAGTGCGAGAGCCGACTCCCAATCGCTGGAACTGGAAGGGACGCGAGCACCAGCTCCCTATCCACCGACAGGCGAAAAGAAACAGACCTTTCACCCTGACAAACCACAAAGTGGGGGTGTCCGCTTGAGGAAAAACCCAAGGTGGCTCAAGCAAAACACGGAGGGTGAACAAAAGGATCAAAAGGGGGGTGCGCGTCCAACGAGTAAAGATTATGGGTACAAGGGTAACCCATATAACCAAGGGTGGTCCCAGCAGGAACCCCCGAACCAAGGGTGGTCCCAGAGGGGACACCCGAAGCCAGTCTGGGCCCGGAAGGGGCCCCCACGCCGTGGACCTGCTCCCCCTACCCCTCAAACTGAACAGTCCGAGACAGACAAAAAATCGCAGAAGTCCCGGAGGAAAGGCCGTAGCCCTCTGTCCCCAGAAGTCAAGGAGGAAATACGTCAGATGTTCGACACGTGGGAAAATACTAAAAATGAGAACAAACCCGGTGTGATGTGTAGCACTATCATTGATAGTAACTCTGAACATTCTAACAACAACAATGCCACAGTTGCTGGCAGTCACCAAGACATTGGTGGCCAGGATGCTGACAATCAGGGTAATGACAGTCGAATCGTTGACAGTCCAGAATGTGACAGTCAACAGAACGTTGACTGTAACCATGACTTCATTGCTACGGAGCCTGAGCACCCCTCGTCAGAAAAAGGGGGGGAAAGCTCACTCACCGTTGAAAGTGGCTCGCCACGAACTGAACAGTCAGACCCATGTGTGTCTGCACTAACAGTACTGATAAATGAAGGTCACACAGTCAGGGGTAGGCGTGATAAACGTCGGAGACAACCTGGTGAGTTCCTGTGTGACATTATCAGAAAGGGGCCCGCTAAGAAGGCTTACCTGTCCATCACGTTGGAAGGGATCCTCAGAAAAGAGGCCCTCTTGGATGGTGGGGCAGACATATCCGTTATGTCACCCACACTGTTAGAAGAGCTGCGGCTGGCCGCTAGCGGTGTTGACAGGGAAATACCCCTCAGAGAATGTGCTATAGTTTTGCAGGGTCTCTCGGAGACGAGTACAACCCTAACAGCTATAGCAATGGTTCACATGCAGATTGGTGAGACGACACTATACCACCCGGTATACGTGTCCACCGTTGACTCATGCCCATTTTTGGTTGGCCAAGACTTTATAAACCGCTTCGACGCGGTTATAGATTATGGCGATCAGACAATGTGGACCAGAGTGAGTCAACCACTGCCGATCGATATGCCTACACAGAGTAACACTGACCGTCTAACGGCAGGTACCGCGGAAGGCAAAAGGGAATGCTCAGACGAGAGCACAATCCCTGTGGGTGAACCTCCAACTACAGGTGAGGCAGTAGAGGTCCAACAAGAGAGCCCCCTCTGCGAGCTGAAACAGTTGGCACTCACCGAACACTACCTACCACAGGTAGTCAAAGGTGTTGAGATTCAAGGATCCCACACCGATGATGCTGTTCTGTCCCCTTGGACGGAGAAATCAGCGATCAGCCAAGCTTTCTTTGGAACCTTGGTTAAGAAACAGTTGGGTCTCGGAATGAACAAAAAGGCTTTCCGCTTCCCGTTAGACCCCAACGATAAACAGGTAATGACTGCTAAAGGGATCATTGACCTTAAACTAATCTGGAACCAACGAGAACTGGATCACCCGTTCCTCGTGGTCCCGAACTTACCACATGCAACCTACATAGGCTCCGACATTTTGGTAAGATTAGGTGTCCGAGTGGACGTCAACAACAATGCACTGTGGTCACTAGATACAGCCACGAAGGACTCTCCTGTGTTAACCACAGAGAACCTTAAGGCTGGACAGACCATTCCAGAGGTCTGCCAGGTTGCTAACAGCCATAACACTGTGGTGCCACCTCAGGTTATGAACAAGCCGGTGATGATTCACATCATGAAAGGACAGGCTATTAGAACAAAACAGGCATGCTTTCAACCATCTCCTATGTTTTTCAACTTAGGACTGTCCATGGAGGCCACATGCCAAGTGACCCTCGACGGCAGAACCACGACTGTCGCTGTGTGTAACACGAGCACAGAAGAGGTACTGATCCCAAAGCGCTCACAGCTAGGATGGTTGATCTCTACTGATTTTCATGATTTTGAACTAAGCATTCCATTTCTGGGAGGACTCCCAGAAAACTTGATCCCAAGTCATCATTCGGGGCGAGTCTTGTTCACAAAACCAACACAGGCCATAGCTCTTTTCTCCCCCACTGAGTCCGACCGGGACATTGTCCACAGGTTCGGTTTCAACCAAGGAGAAAGTCTAGGCCCTCAAACTTACAGTGCACTACCTGTTGACAGGTTTTATGACACTGAAGGGGACTCACTGGAGCTCCCCAGAGAACAAGAACCGCTCTCATTTGCTTCACAGATAGACCAGGTGGTCGCTCAGGCCGACGCCTTGGAAACTGATGAAGACAGGGACAAACTTCGCAAAGTTCTGCTAAAATATGAAAAATCATTCTCAACTGACTCGATGGATTGTGGGTTGACCACGCTCCACACAGTGAGCATCCCAACCCCGCCTAATGCTCCCCCTGCATTTGTCAGACAGTACAAGATTCCTCTGGCAGCACATCAACCTATCAGAGAAATCATTAATGACCTGTTAGAAAAAGGTATCATCCGATACTGTAACAGCACTTACTCTGCGCCTTTATGGCCGGTGTTAAAACCAAATGGTAAGTGGAGACTCACTATAGACTACCGAAAGCTAAACAAACAAGTTCCCTTATCCAGATGGCCTATGACGCAACTCCAACAGGAACTGCCCAAGGTCACCAATGGTAAGTACTTCTCGACCCTCGACGTCGCCTCTGGTTTTTGGACCATCCCTGTGCGCGCCGAGGACCAGTACAAACTAGCTTTCACTTTTGGTGGCCGTCAATACACCTTTAACAGGTGTCCCTTTGGCTACGCTAACTCACCTGCAGAGTTCAACATCTTCTTGAACAAAGCATGTCCAGACGCCCACGAGCGTGGAACACTGATCTACGTGGACGATGTCCTTTTGAGGCAGCCAACACTGGACTCACATTTGGCTGAGATCGACCACGTTCTGAATCAGCTAACAACTGCTGGTGCTAAAATATCACTGTCGAAGTGCCAGTGGTGCAGAACCAAGGTGGACTACGTTGGCCTACTTGTAGGTCCAGACGGAGTACAACCACAGCTGACTCGCACCCAAGGCCTTGACAATCTCAAAGTCCCCACCAGTCTCAAAGAACTACAAAGTTTTCTTGGCGTGTGTAACTACTCGAACCAGTTCATAGAGAACTATGCAGACCTTGCAAAGCCACTGACTGAACTCCTTAAGAAAGACGTTCCATTTGTCTGGACTGACAAACAGCAGCAGGCTATGGACGCTCTTATAAACAGGATCAAGTCAGCCCCTTGTTTAGTCTACCCGGACTACAACAAAGAGTTTTACTTGGAAGTGGGCTTCTCAGCTCATTGCATAAGTGCAGGTCTATACCAGATACACGACAGAGACAAACGTGTAGTAGCCTACGCCAGCAAAACGATGGCAGGCCCCGAATTGAGATTCTCAGACTGTGAGAAAGCTTTACTGACCACAGTGTGGGCAGTTAAACATTTCTCCAGCTACATTGGTGGGCAGAAAATCATTGTGGAAACACAACACCAGCCAGTGACCTTCCTTAACAGTGAACGCATCAGAGATGGTGTGGTGACAAACTCACGTGTTGCAACGTGGCTCATGGCACTTCAAAGTTTTAACCTAGACATCCGTTATGGTCAGAACAAGAAGTCTCATCTGGGGACGGACTTGGCAATCTGCCAGAAGTGTACACAAGATGTACCAGCCACCCAGCCGCCGGTTGAGGTAAAAACCCCAGTAACTGAAGACCCGAATCACCACTTCTTTGATGACAATATCTGCAAAGATATGACAACATTGTACGTGGATGGATCTTCATTCCTCCGCGACAAGATCTGCAGAGCAGGTGTTGGAGGGGTCCTCCTCCAAGGCCAAGAGCAGATAACTTTCAGCTACAAATTAGGATCTCAGACTTCTCAGTATGCTGAGATTGCAGGAATCCTAATAGCTCTCCAGATTGTAGTAGAACGCTCCATCAAGACGCTAGTCATCTGCACTGACTCTAACTATGCTCGTTTGAGTTTCGCTTGTCACCTCGCTGTGTGGAAACAGAACGGTTTCCTAACAAGCGACAGAAAAGTGGTCAAACACAAAGAGCTTTTCATAGCGTGTGATCACTTGGTGACATCACACGACTTACAGATCTACTGGAAGAAAGTTCCAGGGCATTCTAGAGTCCCAGGCGATGACAAGCACTACAATGACATTGCAGACTCCTTAGCCAAAGAAGGAGCCGACGAAGGTCCTCTATGGTCCTTCGACCCCTCCTGGTTAATCGAGACTCTGCCAACACAACCTTCAGTCAGAGTTATGGCAGTCACACGTGCACAGGCCGCGGACAAACCTGCTGACAACGCAGTCTCCGTACGACCCGCACTGACTGACCCTGACATCATCCAACTTCAGAAGTCGGATCCTGCTATCAACTCCATGATACTGTATCTGACTGATCCGGACAAGAACACTCCGTCTAAAGACGAACTGGATTCCGATCCAGACCTTAAAGTCCTTTATCAGCTGCGCAAACAGCTTAAACTACTCAAGGGCATCCTGACTTTCGCTCATGGACCAACGTCCTCACCTGTGTTCGTGGTTCCCCATGACCAAAGGGGGGTGATGTTAGTTCATGCCCATGATCTCCCGTCCGCAGGACACAAAGGAGATAAAGCCACGCTGACGGCATTAAAACAAATTGCCTATTGGCCTGGAATGAAAAAGGATGTCAAGGACTACATTGAAGGGTGCGTGGTCTGTGGCCAGTTTCAGCCAACCAGACCACTTCACAGAGCACCACTGCAAAGCAGAGGCATTGCATTCCCATGGTCTGACCTCCAGATCGACTGGGTTGGACCACTCACTAAGAGCTCTAGAGGAAATAAATATTTTCTCACGGTAACCTGTGCATTTACCAAATGGGTAGAATGCCTACCAGCTCCTAACGACACAGCACAAACAACTGCTATGTTGTTAATGAATCATATATTCTCAAGGTTTGGACTTCCCCTTCGGGTGAACTCAGACCAAGGTACACACTTCACAGGTGAAGTGATGAAAGAACTGTGGAAGACGCTAGGCGTCAAGGCCAACTTTCATGTCGGCTACCACCCACAGGCTTCAGGCCAAGTAGAGAGAGCAAACAGAACTGTGGTGAGTATTTTGAAGAAATACGTGGCTGCAAACCACAAGGACTGGGATGTGAAACTCCCTCTGGTCCTCATGGCCATAAGAGCCACTCCACACACATCAACTGGCATCTCTCCCTTCGAGATGATGACCGGTCGACAAATGACTCTCCCTCTACACCTGTTGTACCAACCAGGCGACGCCGTCATGGCGACAGCCTACACTACACAACAATACATGAAAGATTTGAATGTACACCTCAGAAACACTTTTGCTTTCGCCCAGAAAAACCTGGAAAGGTCCGCTGAAGGACGCAAGGCGTACTATGACCAGAAGGCCTCTCACAATGAACTCCAAGTGGGAGACAGAGTCTGGTACTATACGTTCGCCCCAGCAACCGGGAAAGGAGAGTCCGAGACCGGAACTCTCGCCCGCAAACTAATGCCCAGGTGGACTGGACCTCATCTGATAACAGACAAAGTGTCCTCAGTCGTCTACGAAATCAAAATCAGCAAAGGCCGCAAAGAGCCAATTGCTAAATGGGTACATCGAAATCAGATCAAACCTTACAAGGCGTTCAATGACTCCACAAAAGACAAAGATCTCACAAACACACCGACTTCATGGGATAATAAGGTCGTCCAAACACAAGTTAGTAAATAAACTAATCAGGTTTAAACTACCGTACTTTCCCACCCTATAAGTCGCATTGTCCAATTTGAACTTAGAAACGCTAAGCCTAAAACCCACAACAAAAACTAACCTTAACAACCGTTTAAATCCACGAGATTTAATTTGACCTCGGTCATAAAGTTGAGACCTGTTTTTCTTGTGTGTTGCACTTTGGAATCTGACGACAAGAGTGTGTCGAAGCAGTGAAACGTTGTTTCCTTGTTGTTTAGTCATTACTGTTGTCATTAGTTGAGATATTGTTTTGGTTCTGAACACTCCCAGCCAAAAAGGTTTTGTATTAACATGGGTTAATGAATGATATGGATTTAACTATGCCAACATGCAGTTCGTTTTGTTAAATCTCAATCGTCGAAGAGTCAATGTAGTTTAAAGCTACTTAAGGTACAATAAACTACACTGGTCTCATAATTTCTAAATTGAACCGATTCGATCGTTTCTATTCTAGATTACCTATTCATTTTGATGAGTCTCGCCATAGACTTCAAAATTTATTAGGAATACCAAATCCTACGTCGTTCGTCTAAAAGACAACAGACATTTAGATCAAACTATATTTCATTTTTATTTTAGTTTAACCTAAACTAAGTAATGAATGGAGGAATAGTTTGGAATTAGAGGCCTTCGTTACAGAAGCCCTCCAAAATTTTATAGGTACAGATCCCTATATCTAATTTTACAGAATTGATCCACCCCTTAATTGGTAATTGTAGCTGATCTAAACCATGATAGCTTACATACCAGGTGCATATAGGTAAGGCTTAATGTAAAATCCCAATCATAAGCCCACCTTAAAAACCACATAATTGCATGACACATAGAACCAGAGTGGCACTGACTGGAAACCAACCAGCCAACAACCTTCGATGTGGGGACCTGCAGCTCCAACGCTTGGTCTTCAACCTTCATCCAAGGGTCGCCTCCTCTGCGTCAATCGAGGGATCCCCTCTGCATGCTGATTATGAAAACAATTGTTGCTGATGAAATCACCAACTCTAATCGTGGTGGAATTACTGCTGTGGGATTATCGCTGTGGATTATAAGACTTTGTTTTCCAAAGGATCACAGACTTTGTTTTCCAAGAGTTAACAGACTCAGTTTTCCAAGGGATTAAAAGCTTACCGCAATGGGATTACCTCCGAACAGTATGGAATTTCCAAAACTTTATGGGATTATAATTTTTGATTTTTTCTTTTCCACTCGCCGGATTACTTCAAGATCAGAGACAGTTCAAGGTTTCCTTTCGTGTTGGACCCCATCCCCAACGACTGGCGATGGCTTCCAAAAGGGGGGAGATGTAGTGGACATGACCTTGTCCACTTTTAAGACACCTGTGTACTTTTGAACTGTCCAGTGATGACCTTTACTGACCTCTCAGTAAAGCAGGACATTTAACACAATTATTCCATTAGTTATAATCTGAGGACATATAGTCACTAAAAGAGACTATTTCTATATCTTGATTTTATTCTAATGTAATCAAGAATAACTTTTCTCATTTTCATGATATGTGCTTTTATGCTGTGTTATTCTGAAATGTGTTAATTACTGTCTTCACTGCTGTGTTTAAAGGTGAAGCCTTCGGGTCACAGAGACCGGACGGTTTTGTTTAGAAACTCAGAGACAGTCTGATGAGCAGGGCTCCAGCGTTATCTGCCTTTTTCCTAAACATTTCTCTCTGCTGCTGTAACCTTGGGTTCTGATAAGACAAGTGAACTCCTCTCTTTGTGCCTGCTCTTTAAGTTCAAAACTGTGCGAGAACGCTTCAGAGAGTTGCTGGGAACTTCCAAAGAGATGTGAACTTTCCCAAGAGCTGGAC